>JAREIK010003611.1:599926-759347 GCA_029783825.1 Sapria himalayana | reverse complement strand
TCTGATTTATAGTTTATTGGATTAAGATTTATGAAATTACAGGTTTAGGGGTTTAGGTGCTTAGGGGTTTAGCGAGTTAGGAGGTTTAAAAGTTTATGTTTTTATGTGTTTTTGAGTTGGGTGGTTTAAGGATTAATTAGTTTAGACAATAATCATTTAGCAGTTTAGTGGTATAAAGATTTAATAGTTTAGGTTTTTAATGGTTTATGTGTTTAGTTTAAAAAATGAGCTATTAAAAAATAATCTTTTTTGTGACTAATTTATTGATTTAGTGTAAGTATTGGTATTCACGTCATTGTAAATATAATATTTTTTAATTTTTTTTATGAATAAAAATTCAATATTTCCACTTAATTTTTTAGTTATAATCATCTTAAGAATAATCTATCATGTTTATTTAATATAAAATAGTTTATTGGTTGATATTATAATAACAATTAAAAAATAAATTAATAAAATTTTATAAATCAAATAAATATTTATTAAAATATATGTATAATATCAACTAAACACTCAACCCTAATCCTCAATACTCACTGACTCTTGAACCACTAAATCCTTAAATCACTAAACCTCAAACCCTTAAACTTCTAAACACAAACTGTTATCTCCTTAAAGCAATAATTCACTAAATCTTAAACCATAAACCATACGTCTCATTTTCTTAGCATCATTATAATTTTCATTATATATATTAAGTATTTATAAGGTTACTTTTACAGAAATATTAATTACAAAATTTATTATGAGTGTGACATATATAATTTGATAAAATTTATTTATCATCAAGAGTCTATGTAATTTTATAATAGGATTGCTAAATTAACATTATATGTTATTAAGACTATATAATAATATAAAATTTAATAAATATTTATCTTATTTATAAGTTAAATAATTTATTTTTTGTTTATTATTATAATATCAATCAAGCAACTAGTTAATATTGAATTAACATGATATATTATTCTTAAGATTATTATAACTAAAAAATTAATAATAAATATGAATTCAGATTGAAAAAAAAAAAAATATTACTATATTTCAAAAGGCTATAAACTTCAAAAATGACATAAAATTCTCAAAATAAATTTTTTTCTAAATTGAATTTTTAAACTAAACATATAAACCCCTAGGTACCTAAACTTCTAAATCACTAAAAACCTAAACTCCTAAACCCTATACCCATAAACCTCTAATCCTCAAACCCTATACCCTTAAACCTCTAATCCTCAAACCCTAAAACCCTTAACCATAACTCATTAATCTTATTTATTTATCATCCTTGTATTTTTAATTATTCATTTTAATTATTTAGAAGTTTATTTTTCCTGAAATGTTAATTACAAAATATATTAAGAGTTAGACAAATATAATTTCAATAAACTCTGTCTATCATCAAGTTACTATATAATTATTTGCAAGAGTTTATTAATGTAGTAATGTGTTTTAATAAATACTTAAATATTTATTTATTAATCTAGTACAAGAGTTTCTTAATCTTATAAAAACAAACAAATATTTAAAAATCAAAAATAATATTTAGTATTATGTTTTACTAAGATTTTGAATTAATTTAAGTACTATAAATATATTTCAATAAATATTTATCTCATTTACAAGAGTTTATTGATTTATTTTCTTGGTCATTATTATAATATTAACCAATAAACTATTCTATATTGAATAATTATTATATATTATTTCTAAGATTATTATAACTAAATTATTTATTATAGATGTTGAATTTAGATTATAAAAAAAATTTAAAAATTATTTTATTTTCAAAGACTATGACCTTTAAAAATTATTTTATTCACAAAATAAATTTTTTTCTTTGATACTATTTTAAACTTAACTTATAGACTCATAAACCTCTAAAGCTCTAAACTCCTAAACCCATAAAACCATAAACTATAAATTTTAATTTTTTAATCATCATTATAATTTTAATTATTTATAATTTGATTTTTACTAAAATATTAATACCAAAATATATTACTAGTGCATCAAACATAATTTGAAAAAATATATAATTACAAATTCTTAAACCACAAACAATATAATCTTATAAAAAATTACAAAAATTTAAAATTTAAAAATTATTATTTAGTGATATTTTAGTTAAATTTCAAATCACTTTAAGTATTCTACAAATATTTTAAAAAATATTTATTTGATTTATAAAAGTTTATTAATTTATGTTTTAGTTGTTATTATAATATCAACCAATAGACTATTTTATATTAAATAAACATGATAGATCATTCTTTAGATGATTATAACTAAAAAATTAAGTAGAAATATTGAATTTGGATTCAAAAAAAAATTAAAAATTTTTATAATTCCAAAGACTTAAATGCTTACACTAAATTAAAAAATTAGTCAAAAAAAATTATTTTTCCTTAGTTCATTTTTTTAACTAAACTCATAAACGCCTAAATACCTAAACTACAAAACCTCTAAACTACTAAACCCCTAAATGATAAACCTCTAAGCCAATAAATCCTTAAACGATTAAACCCTTTTTTGATCATATTCTAAGCCAATAAATACTTAAACTACTAAACCCCTAACACGTAAAAACATAAACTTTTAAACCTCCTAACCCACTAAACCCCTAAACTTTTAAACCCCTAAACCCATAAAGTCATAAATCTTAAACAAGAAACTATAAATGTGATATTTTTATCATCATTGTAATTTTAATTATACATTTTAATTATTTATAATTTATTTTTACTGAAATATTAATTATAAAATATATTTTGAATGAGAAAAATATAATTTGAACAAATTTGTTTGTAATAAAAGACTATTTAATCTTATAAAAATTACTCAGATTTCAAATAATTTTATATATTATAAAAATATTTTAATAAATATTTTTTGGTAATTATTATAATATCAATCAACAAACTAGTTTATACTGAATTAACATGACTTGTTATTTTAATGATTATTATAACTAAAATATAAAGTAGAAATACTAAATTCAAATTTAAAAAAAAATTCTAAATTATTATATTTCGAAAGATTATAACCTTCAAAAATGAGACCAAATTTATAAGATATTTTTTTTAGTTTATTTTTTAAATTAAACCCATAAACACAATAAAACCAAAAATCATGAAAATTATTATATTTTCAAAGTCCTAAATACCAATAATAAACCAATAAACTAGTCATAAAATAATTTTTTTTTGTTTATTTTTTAAATTAAATTCATAAACTCCTAAATTCTTAAACTTTTAAACTCATAAATTCCTAAACTTTGTAACCCCTTAACCACTAAATTCATAAACCCTGATCCTCTAAACCCTTAAACTGCTGGGCCACTGCCCACTAATCCCCAAAATCTCTAGATCACTAAATTTCTAAACTCTTAAAACAATAAACCCTTAACTCCAGAAAACCCTAAACTGCTAAACCCATAAACCATAATCTCCTAAACACATAAACCCATAAACACTAAACCATCAAAACCCTAAACACCTAAATCCTTAGACTCATAAACCTCTAAATCACTAAACCCCAAAAATCCTCAACACCTAAATCTCTAAACTCCTAAACACCTAACCTCTAAACCACTAAGCTCATATGCCCCTAAACCCCTAAAATCCTAAACCTATTAACACTTAAATCATTAAACACCTAAACGCCTAAACACCCACACCTCTAAACCACTAAACCTATATACCTCTAAACCCTAAAAGTTTTAAACCTCTAAACACCAAATTCTCTAAACCCCTAAATCACCAAACAATTCAACCTCTTAATCCTTAAACCCTAAAACCCCTAAATCCAAAACCATAAACAATGAATCTATTTTTTTTTATTATAAGTTTATTTTTACTAAAATATATATTATAAAATATATTATAAGTGAGAAAATATTATTTTAAAAAAATTCTTTATCATTAAAATACATTACAATCTTATAAAAAGATTCAAAAATTCAAAATTCAGAATTGCTATTTAGTATTATATTTTAGTTAGATTTTGAATTATGTTATGTATTATAAATATATTTTAATAAATATTTCTCATTTAAATTAGTTTATAAATTTATTTTTTGTTCATTATTATAATATCAATCAAGAAACTAGTTATACTAAATTAACATGATATATTATCTTTAGAATTATTACAACTAAAATATTAAGTATAAATATTGAATTCAAAGTAAATTATTATTTAAAATTTTTTTCTTAATTCATTTTTTACATTAAACTCATAAACCCCTAAATTCCGAAACCCTTAAAATTTGAATCTACTAAACATTTAAACTCCTAAACCCTAAACCATAAATCATATTTCTTAATTTATTGTCGTCATTATAATTATAAAACATATTTTGATTGAAAAAAAAATAAATATTAATGTATTTTCAAAGGCTATAACCTTCAAAATTAAGATAAAATTTAACAAATTAATTTATTTTAGTTGAATTTTTAAACAAATACATAAACCCCTAAACACCTAAATCCTAAACAACTAAACACATAAAACAACAAACTCTAAATATTAACCATAAACCATAAATCTAATTTTTTATTATCATTATAATTGTAAGTTTACATTTCCATTATTTATAAGTTTATTTTTACTAAAATATTAATTACAAATTATATAATGAGTGAGACAAATATAATTTTAAAAAATTTGATTCTAATCAAGAGACTGTATAATCTTATAAAAAATAATAAATATTTAACAGTAAAAAATTAATATTAAGTAATATATTTTACTTAAATTTTGAATCATTTTAAGTATTTTTAATACATTTTAACAAATATTTATCTCATTTATAATAATTTATTAATTTATTTTTTGGTTATTATTATAATTTAAATCAATAAACTAGTTTATATTGAATTAATATGAAATATTATTCTAAAGATTATTATAACTAAAATATTAAGAAGAAATACTAAATTTAGATTAAAAAAAAAAGTTAAATTTTTTTTTCCCAAAGACTATAAGCTTCAAAAATGATAAAAAAATCATAAGTTAAATTTTTTTAGATTATATTTTAAACTAAATCCATAAACCCTTAAATACCTAAACTAATGAAAATTTTTGTTTTTCCAAATGCCTGGATATCTATACTAAACCAATAAATTAATCATGATATAAAGTTTTTTTTAGTTCTTTTTTTAACTAAACTTATAAACACCTAAATAACTAAACTAATAAACCTCCGAATCCCTAAACTTCTTAACCCCTAAACAACCAAACCCCTAAACCCTAATACTCTAAATCCAACAACTCTTGAACCACTAAATCTTTAAATCACTAAACCTTTAAACCCTTAAACTTCTAAACTCATAAACTGCTTTCTCCTTAAAGCAATAATTCATAAAATCTTAAACCATAAACCATAGATCTTATATTATAATCATCATTATAATTTTCATTATATTTTTTAAGTATTTATAAGATTACTTTAATAGAAATATTAATTATAATATTTAATACGAGTGAGGCATAAAATTTATTATGAGTGTGACAAATATAATTTGAAAAAATTTATTTATCATCAAGAGACTGTATAACTTTATAAAAAGATTATAAAATCAACATTATATGTTATTAAGACTATAATCTTATAAAATTTAATAAATATTTATCTCATTTATAATAGTTTAATAATTTATTTTTTGTTTATTATTATAATATCAATCAACTAGTTAATATTGAATTAATATGATATATTATTCCTAAGATTATTAGTACTAAAAAATTAAGAATAAATATTGAATTTAGATTGAAAAGAAAAATAAATATTATTATATTTCAAAAGGCTATAAACTTCAAAAATGACATAAAATTCACGAAATAAATTTATTTCAAAATTGAATTTTTAAACTATACATATAAACCCCTAGGTACCTAAACTTCTAAATCCCTAAACAGCTAAACCCCTAAACCCGCAAACCCATGTACTCATAAACCTCTAATCCTTAAACCCCAAAACCCTTAACCATAACTCAATAATCTTATTTATTTATCATCATTGTAATTTTAATTATTCATTTTTATTATTTAAAAGTTTATTTTTCTTGAAATAATAATTACAAAATATATTAAGAGTTAGACAAATATAATTTCAATAAACTTTGTTTATCATCAAGTACAAAAGTTTATTAATTTTGTAATATGTTTTAATAAAAAATTAAATATTTTTTATTAATATAGTACAAGAGTTTCTTAAATATATAAAAACAAACAAATATTTAAAAATCAAAAATAATTATTTAGTAATATGTTTTACTATGATTTTGAATTATTTTAAATACTATAGATATATTTTAATAAATATTTATCTCATTTACAAGAGTTTATTAATTTATATTTTTGGTCATTATTATTATTTTAATAAATATTTTAATAAATACTATTTTATATTGAATAAATATGATAAATTATTTCTAAGATTATTATAACTAATATATTTAGTATAAATGTTGAATTTAGATTATAAAAAAAAAATTAAAAATTATGTTATGTTCAAAGGCTATAACCTTAAAAATTATTTTATTCACAAAATAAATTTTTTTATTAGATTATTTTTCAAACTAAACTCATAGACACCTAAACCCCTAAAACTTTAAACACCTAAACTTCTAAACCCCTAAATTCAAAAACCTCTAAATCCTAAAACATTAATTATAAATAAAATTTTTTAATCATCATTATAATTTTAATTATACATTTTAATTATTTATAAGTTTATTTTTACTAAAATATTAATACCAAAATATATTTAGTGATATTTTTGTTAGATTTTTAAGATGATTTATAAAGGTTATTAATTTTTTTAAGTTTATTTTTAATAAATATTTATTTGATTTATAAAAGTAATTAGTTTATTTTTTAGTTGTTATTATAATATCAACCAATAAACTATTTTATATTAAATAAACATGATAGATTATTTTTAAGATGATTATAACTAAAAAAATAAGTAGAAATATTGAATTCATATTCAAAAAAAAAATTAAAAATATTATATTTCCAAAGACTTGAATACATACACTAAATCAATAAATTAGTCGCAAAAAAATTATTTTTTCTTTGTTCATTTTTTTAACTAAAAACATATACCCCTAAATACGTAAATTTTATCATCATTATAATTTTAAATATGCATTTTAATTATTTATAATTTTATTTTTACTAAAATATTATTTTACAAAATTTATTGTGAGTGATAGAAATATAATTTGAACAAATTTGTTTGTAATAAAAGACTAAATAATCTTATAAAAATTACTTAGATTTCAAATAATTTTAAATATAAAATTTTTATTTTATTAAAATAATTTCAAATAATCTTATATGAGTATAAAATTATAATCTTATAAGTATTATGAACAATATTATGGATGTCCATAAACTTTCCATTAATCTTTTTGACTATTGATATTCTTGTGACTCTTATTATTCATAGATTAATATGTCTTAATTGGCATGGATTAATATGTATCCATTGGTACATTTAATATGTATTCGTGTATTTAACCCTATGAATAGGGAGACTTTGTATGAGTCATAATATACTTGAAGGAATAAGAAATCTCTCCCCTATTTCTCCTATATCTCTCACTCTCTTGTCCTTCTATTTCATAATACGTTATCAGCACCAAGCTCTGTTAGATTTTCAAGAGATAAATTGAAGAATATTGAAACTTATCTAGTGGGATCGTCAATCGGTAATAATGATAAGTGTCTCGCAGATAGTGCATCAATGCATACTATACTTAAGGATAAAAAATTATTTCCTTTTTTAATAATGCAAGGATCAGATGTAAATACAATATTAGGTAGTACAAAATTGATTGAGAATTCCGGAAGAGCTAATATATTGTTACCCATAGGAACAAAAATTCATATTGATGATGCATTATATTCTATAAAGTCTCAAAAAAATTTATTGAGTTTTAAAGATATTCAACGAAATGGATATCATATTGAGACTAGAAACGAAGACAATACTAAGTCTTTATATATTATCAATGTTGTCTCGGGTATGAAAAATATATTAGAAAAATTACCCACTTTTTTCTCTGGGTTATACTACATAAACATAAGCATAATTGAAACACATGTCGTAGTAAACTAGAAATTTACTAATGAAAATAATTTTATTGTTAGGTATAACCGATTGGGACATCCTGGGTCTATAATGATGTGGAGAATCATTAAAAATTCAAATGAGCATTCACTGATCAATCAAAAAATTTTTTTATCCGATGAATTTTCAAGTGATACTTGTTCTCAAGAAAAGTTAATTATAAGGCTATCATTAACAAAAATAATGACAGAATCCATTGCATTTTTGCAACATATACAAGGTGATATATGTGAGCTTATTCATACACCATGTAGACCATTTCGATATTTTATGATTCTAATTGATGCATCAATGAGATGGCCACATGTCTGTTTGTTATCAACGTGTAAATAAGTATTTGCTAGATTGCTTGCTCGAATAATTTGGTTATGAGCTCATTTTTCAAATTATATGATTAAGTCAATTCATCTTGATAATGATAGAGAATTTACTTCCAAAGCTTTTAATGATTATTGTATGTCTATTAGAATAACTGTTTAATATCTTGTAACATATATTCATACACAAAATAGTCTTGCAGAATCATTTATTAAACACCTTCAATTGATTGTAAGGCCATTACTAATGAGGATGAAGCTCTCATCTTCTGCTTGAGGTCATGCTATTTTACATGTAGTAGTATTGATTTGTACTAGACTAATAAATTATCATGAATTCTTTCATTTACAATTGGTTTTTGGTTAAAAAAACTAAATATATATCCAACTAAGGATTTTTGTGTATGTGGTATATGTTCCAATTACACCACCACAACGCACTAAGGTGGGTCCCCAAAGAAGATTGGAAATATATGTTGAATATGAATTTCTATCGATAATCAAATATTTAGAGCCATCAACTAGAGATTTATTTACGGCTCATTTTGATGAATCAAATTTTCCAATTTTAAAGAAAGAAAATAAAGAGTTGGAAAAAGCTATTAGTTAGAATCAATTATCATTGTCTCATCTTGATCCTCGAACAAATGAATATGAACTGAAAGTTCAAATGATTAGTCATTTACAAAATTATGCAAATCAATTTCCAAATACATTTACTAATTCATAGAGAGTAACTATATCTTACATACTAGTTGTTAATGCTCCAGTTAGAATTGAAGTCCATGTAGAATAATTTGTTGCTAATGAACCTAACTAAAGCATCAATGAAACGTGGTCGATTAGTTGGTTCCAAAGATAAAAATCCTCAGAAAAGAAAAGGATCAAATGATCAAGTTGAGGAATTGATAGCTTTAGAAGAGTCCCCAGTTGTAATTTCAGAAAAAAATCAGGTACATGAAACTTATGACAATCAAGAGATCTCAATAAACTATGTCACAATTTGCCAAAGATGAAATCAGAATAAAATCGACATCGATAAAATATTTGCTTATAATATAGCACTCTACATTATTAAAGACAATAAGGACCTTGAGCCAAAATTTGTCAATGAATGTAGACAGAGAGATGATTAGCCAAAATGGAAAGATGTAATTGAAGTAGAATTGAATTCTCTTTCAAAACACAAAGTTTTCCTATTAATATACACCTAATGGTGTCAGACTTGTAGAATACAAATGAGTATTTGTGCGAAAATGAGATGCGACAAATGAATTTGTCGAATATAAGACACAATTAGTTGCACAAGGATTCTCTTAAAGACCTGGCATTGATAATGAAGAGACATATTCTCATGTAGTGAATTCAACTACTTTTTAATATTTAATTAGTCTGACAATACATGAAAAACTTGGTATGTGTTTAATGGATATAGTTACGACTTATGATTATGGACTACTTGACTGTGACATTTACATGAAAATCTCAAAAGAAATTAATTACCTTCAATACATAATTTTGGTCCTCGAGAACTATACTCGATAAAATTATGTAGATCTCTATATGAGTTGAAATAATCTGGACGCATGTGATATAATCATCTTAGTGAATATTTATTGCAAAAAGGGTATAAGAATGATCTCCTTTACCCATGTGTATTTATTAAGAGATCTGGATCTGAGTTCATTATAATTGTAGCTTATGTTGATGACTTGAATATTATTAGAACTACGAATAAGCATTCAGAAGTAGTAGGCAACTTAAAGAAAGAATTTGAGATGAAAAATCTCAGAAAAACATAACTCTGTCTTAGTTTGTAGATTAAACACTTAGAGAATAGAATTTTTGTTCATCGATCAACTTATATATCAAAGGTGTTGAAATGATTCTATATGGATAATGCTCATCCATTGAACACTCCAATGGTTATAAGGTCATTAGATGTGATAAAGATCCTTTCCGACCTAGGTTGGATGATGAAGAGCTCCTTGGTCCTAAAGTATCATATCTTAGTACTATTAGAGCAGTAATATTTCTTGCAAGTCATACACGACCTGATATATTATTTGTTGTAAATTTGTTAGCAATATATAGTTCTTGTCCAACAAGAAGACATTAGAATGAAGTTAAACACATAGTGAGGTATCTTCGAGGTATGATGGATATGAGACTATATTATCCTAATGTATCTAAAATAGAATTAATTAGTTATGAAGATGCGATATATATGTCTGACCCTTATAATGCTCGATCACAAATGGGCTATTTGTTCACATGTGGTACTACCATCATTTCATGACATTCTACGAAATAATCAATTACTACCACATCTTCTGATCATGCTGAGATCTTAGTAATTCATGAAGCAAGTCAGGAATATTTTTAGTTGAGATTTGTAATACATCATATTCGAGGGTCATGGGATTTTGTCTTTTAGCAAGGAGGTCCTGACAACCGTGTATGAAGATAATGCTTCATGTATTATTCAATTAAAAAATGAGTATATTAATGGGGATAGAACAAAACATATATCACCAAAATTCTTTTTCACTCATGATCTACAAAAGAAGGGTGATATTGGTGCTCAATTAATTCGTTCAACTAATAATCTAGCAGATTTATTCACCAAAGTTCTACCTACTGTAACGTTAGAAAGGCTAGTTCATAGTATTAGAATGCGCATGGTTAGAGATTTAAAGTGATGTTGAGAAGAGGGGGAGTAAATTTTTCATACTGTACTCTTTTTTCCTTTACCATGGTTTTGTTCCACTAAATTTTTTTGGTAAGGTTTTTAATGAGACAGTATCATGGTCATCCAGGGGGGGATATTATGAACAATATTATGGATGTCCATAAACTTTTCATTAATCTCTTGACTATTGATATTTTGTGACTCTTATTATTCATAGATTAATGTGTAATAATTGGCATGGATTAATATGTATCCATTTGTACATTTAATATGTGTTCATGTATTAAACCCTATAAATAAGGAGACTTTGTATGAGTCATAATATACTTGAAGGAATAAGAAATCTCTCTCATGTTTCTCCTATATCTTTCACTTCTTGTCCTTCTATTTCATAATTATAAGACTATAATCTTATAATCTTTAGGAGTTTAGTAGTTTAGAGGTTTATAAGTCATAAACCATAATCTTTAGGGGTTTAGGTGTTTAGAGGTTTGAAGGTTTAGAGTTTAAGGGTTTATGGCTTTAGGAAATTATAGTTTATGGGTTTAGTGGTTTAGAGTTTAAGGGTTTATGGCTTTAGGAAATTATAGTTTATGGGTTTAGTGGTTTAGGGTTTTTAGGAGTTAAGGGGGTTATGGTTTTAAGAGTTTGGAGGTTTAGTGATTTAGAGATTTGGGGGATTAGTGGCCTTGGGGTTTAAGGGTTTAGTGAATTAGGGGTTACGATCTTTAAGGATTTATGATTTTAAAAGTTTAAGTATTTAGGGGTGGTATATGAATTTAGTTTAAAAAATAAAAAAAAAAAATTTATTTTATGACTAGTTTATTAGTTTATTATAGGTATTTAGGCCTTCAAAAATATAATAATTTTCATGAGTTGAGGTTTTATGGGGCTTATGAGTTTAATTTTAAAAATAAACTAAAAAAAGTATCTTAAAATTTTTGTCTCATTTTTGAAGTTATAACCTTTGAAAAAATAATAATTTATAATTTTTTTTTTTCAAATTTGAATTTATTATTTCTACTTAATATTTTAGTTATAATAATCTTTAAAATAACATGTCATGTTAATTCAATATAAACTAGTTTGTAGATTGATATTATAATAATTATCAAAAAATATTTATTAAAATATTTTTATAATATATAAAATTATTTGAAATCTAAGTATAAGATAAAATAGTCTTTTATTACAAACAAATTTGTTCAAATTTTATTTTTCTCACTCAGAATATATTTTATAATTAATATTTCAGTATAAATAAAATTATAAATGATTAAAATATATAATTAAAATTATAATGATGATAAATATCAGAGTTCATACATGATACTCCAATCATGTATGAATACTCAGATAGCACAGATGGATTTAGAAGAAAAAGAGAGAAAACAAATGATAAAGTTAAGACTTCTAAATTTAAGCTTGTTGTATAAGATCTTACTTTCTAAGTAAGAATTGATTATGAGGAAACCTTTTTACTGATAGTTATACTAAAGTCAATCCAAATTCTCTTATCCATTAAAACTCATTATAACTATGAGATTTTGCAGATAGATATGAAATCTATATTTTTAAATGAGCATCTTAAAGAATATATCTATATGATGTGGTAGGATGGTTTACTAGAGAATGATCAAAAGCACGTGTAAATTAAGAAATTTATTTATGGACAAAAACAAATATCTAGATCTTAGAATACCCATTTTGATCAAATCATTAAATCTTATGTACTTCATCAAAGTCATGATGAGTATTGTGACTATATGAAGTGATGAAATGGAATGGTGGTGTTCTTGGTGTTATACATTGATGATATATTATTTATTATTAATGATGTGAATTTTTCCATTTGTTAAAAGTATGTCCAACCAATTTGATATGGCAAACTTAGGAGAAATACTCACATTATTGGAATTAATCTTTTGTGAGATTACATGCGAATAATAATGGACATGTCTGAAGTTGTTTATATCGATTAGATGTTGACTCATTTTATCATGCAAGATTCCAAACAAAAAAATTTTACTTTCAGACATGGAATCACCATATCAAAAAATAATTATCCCAAAATACCTAGCATGATAGAGAAAATAAAGGTAGTTTCTTATGTATAAGTAGTAGGAAGCTTAATATATTTAATTCTTTGCACTTGACTTGAGATTATTAAGAAGCAGAGCCATAAGTTAGAAAAGTATCAAGTAATTTTTTATTGTTTAATTCCACCATGGAGGTCAAAATATGGCAATCTCACAGGCAATCACATAGGTTGTATGCTTCAGGAATTTTTGTCATGGATTAGGAGACATTCATTCCAGCTACAACTTTTGAAAGATATGTGGAATAATCGAGAGTCAAACATGTTACATTATGACTTTGAATAGAAATGACAAATGTGTCGGGAGACCAAGCCCCTCCCCGAAGTTGGCCCGGTTCAACCGTGCCTGACCCCGCATGACACGGCATGGTCCAGGATCGTGCCCATTTCCATGGCGGACGGACTATCGGCATGTCTCATGCCTTGAGAATAAGGCATGCTTGCCATGCCAGGCATGTCCCAGGTGGTTGGCACGTGGGGACAACACGAGGCACGATCCAACATGTGCCCCGAGGATCCACAAATCTATTTAGAATCCACGATCGCACCCGACCCGATGCCACAACATGGTGACTGTGAGATGCCTAATAGGCGACGCACGAGGCGGCACAACGAACCAGTCCAAATCGGGTTGACTACTGGCAGCAGGACATGTCGGGCCTAAAAAAATGGGTCATGCCAGGCTAGTACGGCCTTTTTGACACCTGTAACTTTAAATCTTATTAGGATATTGTTGGGAATGTTTTATTCTCAATATCATTTATTGTTATTTTTATTTTGATGGGTTTGAAACATATTTTAGTTTTAATGAATAAATTTATAATGAGCTAAATTTATGAAAATACATGAATTCTTTATTCGACTTACGCAGAGAAAATTGAATCATTAGTTCTCTTTAAATATAATTTTATTGTTTACAATATAGATCAAATTGGATAATTTATTGGTAATATTGTGGAACAAAATTTTAGTATGTCTATCTGAATTATGGAGAATGGCGAAATAATATACAGCATTGTTTTTATATATATTATTACTGTAACAAACAATGAGCCCCACTAGACCTAAAACGTTCAGAAACCCCATGTGAGTGTTAATCTGTTGCCCGGCCCCCCATCCGAGTATACTAATATTGTCCGATTTTTCCTAAAGGCACATTAATTTGTACTCAATCAATATTATGTTGTTAGGATTTGACACTTTATATTGAAAGTCTCAGATTCAAATCCTAAGAGACGTGACTTGGAAAACAAAAATTAAGTCCCGACCCAAGTATAAAAACTATATGCCTTCGGGGCCAGAATGAAAAATATTGGTATGCCCGGGGATTGGGATTGAGTGGGGCCCACCATTTTTTACAATTACTCTTGATTTTGAAGTGAATAATACTCACACAAACTTATTAATAGCTATTTTTATTAATAAAAAGTGAGATCTAAATATTACATTTTAAAATTATGTGAATTTGATTACTTTATTAATTATATGGTAAATATTAATTAATGATAAATTCATGTCCCGTAAGAATGATTAATGATACCTCTTTAACGAAGCTTATAAGTTTTGATATTATCAAACCTTGTAGTAGATTTTGATCCGACAACTCAAATAAGTTAAGTGAAATTAGAGATTGATTGAATTATATTGTCATTAATTTAAATATAATTTTATAAGTAAATATAATTTTAATATAAAAAGTTTAATAAGCATTAAATAATAATTATCACAAGTTATTTTAAATACATGAGTGAGTACAATTATAATTTTATAGTTGTATGAATTATAATTAATATATTTTACATTACTGAATAATCTATATTGGGAGACCGTGATCTTATTCAAGCTAGGATCTCTTCTTTCACCTTGTCTAGTACCATGAAAATACATTGTATATTTTAATTATTTGGAATACACGTGTATGCATATAATTAAATTAATTGAACCGAATTAATTGATTTGTTAAATTATATTAAAAGATTAATATTAATTAATACTTGATTTAATTGAAATATTGATTATCCGATTAAATTTGAGTGACATAAATAATTTGATATATTTTAAAATTATGTAAAAGCTATTTTATTAAAACCATTTCACCCAAATTTTTTGAATCATTTTACATAATCTAGCTATATTTTTAATAATTATATATCTTATATATGATATATATTTATCTCTTTATTTTTTTTTGTCATGCTTGCAAATTTAATCAAAAAAGCAGCCTATTTATGAGCTAGCATAGCTTATTATTCTCATATTTATTTAAAATAAAATAGCTATAGGAATGAAGAGCCTATTATTTACATGCTACACTTGATGCAGAATCAAGAGCAATTCATTTAGAAGATGTTGTGAGATCACATCTTCCCTTATGGCATTCCACACTTAGTTGGCAACAGCCATGAGTTTTTCTTGTTGTCTCTTCTCACCTCTCTTCGCCTTCAGCTTCTTTCTTGTTTTTTCTACATAAACCTGAACAAAATTCTGGATGCCCAGTTTGTTCCCAAGACTTTCTCTGGCACTTTCCGCTACTTGCTTCAAATCATCTAAAAAGGAACAAACCACCATGCTCAACACGTTCGAATAATTATTTTCAAGAAGCTCACATTTTCAATTTCAAGTGAATTTTGTTTTTTTTTTTTCTAGTTTTAAGGACCCAGAAAAAAAGTGTAGCTACCAACATCAAAAAACATGCAAAAAATAAGAACTATTTTTATGATTTTGTGTTCCCTAAGTGAATAATTTCTTGTTCTTATAACATAATTTTAAATTATATGCAATTACGCAAACACCAAAAATAAGTGGCGCTTCCAATCACCAATTGTGGAGGTCACCAATTGTGGTGCTTCCAATCACCAAAAATAAGTGCAAATAAGGGCATTACATTGGTCGAATAAAGGCTGAAAAGCTTTGACAAATTTCCCTTGCCCATGCCGGTCAAGGGCAGACCAGAATTTATAAGGGCCTTGAGATTCCTCTCGTCGCATCGTCGAATTCACTATGGAAATCAAAACGACAAGATTTTGTGTGGCCACCGTGCTAAGAGTGCCCCTCGCATGAATGTCTACAATTTCCAAACTACTGAAACAACAATAAAAAAGAGACAAGAGATGCAATAGCAGCTGCAGCAGCAGCAGCAGCAGCAGCAGATGCGCTCACAAAAAACAAGTAGGCTGGGCAACGATTGGTGTGGACGCACCATCAATGCCAGGATTACTTCCCAAATATCCTAGAATTAAAGAAAATTACTGAATTAGTTAAGAAATCCACAAAACCACAAAAGTTATGGACCGCACGATGGAAAATGTTTTCATCTAAATATGACGGGTCTAGGATTTGAGGCTCATCAGAGACAACCTCTCTTATATTCAGAGATAAGAGAGTCGAAAACATCCTTATGGCATGAAGTAGGCATATTCTTGGCACTTATGCCTAGGACATTAAAAAATCTAAAAATAAATTTTAAGACTGGATAAATATAGACCTTTGGGTTCGTCGAAGGTAAAAATACTTCTAGCATGCGAATCATGATTATAAAGAAAGATGATCATGCAGCCACTCATGGTCAAGGACAATATAGCAAAAGAGCCATTAGATTTGATACATTCTAATTTATATGAACCCATAGGTATCCAAGCAAACAGTAGCTTTGTAATTCATCATATTTATTGATGATTACTCAAGATATGAATATATTTATTTGATATGCCATAAATTTGATATCTTTTAAAATCTTTAAAAGTACAGTCCAAAAATGAAAAAACGTTAGAATAAATATCATAAGATACTACTTATAAAGAAATCAAATTGTGGTACTGGTGGCGGATAGCTATTGGGAGAGTTTAGGGACCACTTATAAGAATAAGGAATTGCATCATAGTTGACTACATTTGACATTCTGCAGCAGAATAATGGGATAGAAAAAAGAAATAAAATTCTTATGATCATGATAAGAATGATGATAAGTTATTCAAGTATGCTTGATTTCTTTAGGAGATATGTATTAGAAACAATAACTTATGTTTTAAACATAATCTGATCTAAGTCGATACATGCTATTCTAAATAAATTATGGAATGAGCACAAGCCTGGTCTGAAACATATTTATTTGTTAGGTTACCCAGCACATGAGCTACAAGGGAAAATAAATAAGTTAAAAATTAGAATAAAAATGTATCTCTTCTTGAGATATCTTAAAGGAAGTAAAAAAAAATAGTTTTATATTATAAATGATTAAAGAGACATTATCAGCACTAATGCCCAATTCATAAAAGAAAATAATATAATAAACCATAAGCCTAAAAGTATGACGTTACTATACAAATTAATATTATACATATAATCCAAATTTTTTCAATACTTGTGATACAAGAGACATCACTAGGTAACAATCCAAATAACTCATTGCCTCATCATAGCGGGAGACCAATTGATGACAGAATCGATATTGAACCTTATAAATCTATCATTGATATGTTGATTGCATAATCATAGGATAATAATGATACAGATTCACAAGAACCAATATCTCCATAGTGTGTCACCTGAAAATATATAACCAAGATAAGTATATCATCATAGCGAGAGGGTTATTCCTTAACCCACAAGATATACACTCTTGTGAGAGTCTTATAACAGCATCCCTGATGAGATAGATACTATCCTGAAAGCTATGATAAAATAATTAAAGATAAATATGCATAACATTAGAAAAAGACTATAAAATCAAAGATGTAGTTCATGCACTCCAATCATGTATGTAATCTTATAGAAGTAACTTAAGAGAAAAAACTAATAAAGTACAAGTGGAACTATAAGAAAAAAAAAGAAAACAAATGATAATATTGAGATTTATAAGATTAAGATTATTGCACAATATTTTACTAAGAAAATAAAAATTCAAGATACAAATATATGACTATGAGATATTACTAGTAGCCATACTAAAATTAATCCGGGTTTTCTTATCCAATATAACTCATTAAGACTGAGATTTTGCAGATAGATGTGATATATATATATTTAAATGAGAATCTTGATGCACATATCTATATGATGTGGCAGGATAGTATAATAGAGAATGGCCAAAAGAACATGTGTAAATTAAGAAATCAATTTATGGACAAAAATAAATATATAGATCTTGGAATACTCATTTTGATTAAGTTATTAAATCTTATGTATTTAAAGTCAAGATGAGTATTGTGACTATACAAAGTGACGAGATGAAATGGCGGTTTTCTTGGTGTTATACATTTAACAATATATCACTTATTATTAATGATGTGAGTTTAGTGTATTTGGTAAAAGACTAGTTATCCAATCAATTTGATACGACAAACTTAGTAGAAATACTTACATTGTTGGGATTAAACTTTTGTGAGATTAAAAGCAAAGAATAATAAACCTGTCTCAAACTGTTTATATTGATTAAATATTGATTCATTTTAACCTACAAGATTCAAAGAAATTTTTTCTTACTTTTAGACATGGAATCAGAATATCAAGAGATCATTATCCTAAGATACCTAGCATGATAGATAAAGAAAATAAAGATAATTTTTTTTTATGTATAAGTAGAAGGAAGCTTGATGTATGTGATTCTAGCACTAGATCTAGAGGTGTCAAACGGGCCGGGCCGGCCCGGCCCGGCACGAGGCACGGCACGGTTCGGCCGTGCCTGGGCCGGCCCGGCACGTTAAAAAACCGTGCCCGGGCCCGTGCCGTGCCCGGTCGAAGCAAGGCACGAGCCGTGCCGTGCCTGGCCCGGCACGGGTCGTGCCTAGGCACGGCACGCCGGCACGGGTCCATCCCGTGCCGGTCCCGCAGGCACGCGTGGCACGCCGCCAGTGCCACGCGTGCCGTGGCGTGACCGCGTGACCACTGAGCACTGAGTCGTGACTCGTGCTCGAAGTCTCGAACTCGAACCACCCAGCACCAGCACCATGGCCCCCCCGGAAAAAAGACCGCGGGTCGGGTCCAAACAGACCCGACCCGCGGTCTTTTCCGCCGAAAACCGAGATAAATGAAAAAAATAACGGTAAAAAAAAAAAAAAAATTCAAACGTAGATCGATTTTCAGCCGTTGGATTCGACGCCAACGGCTAGGGGGCAGAATCCGACGGTCCTCGTGATTCTGCCCATTAAATTTAATAAAAAAATTCAAAAAAATAATAAAAAAATAATTTTTTTTTTAAACAAAAACTTTTTTTAGGCTATATAATCTACCCCCCTCCCTATAGAATTTATGTTTTTCAAAAACATTAATCCTCTCAATTTTTTCTCTCTCTCACATAAACCGTGCTTTTCTCGCTCGGCCCTCGTTTTATTGATTTCGGCTTGAATTTTCGTGAAACTCAATTTGAGTTTTGAACTTCAAAGCTTCCTGCGGGCTTCGGTGCATCTTTCACGTGAGAGACCTCTTTGCTTTTACCGGGTAATATAATTTACTTTTTGTTTTATTTTCTCTCTCTAAATCTTCTCTCTCTAGAAAAACGTACGAAAAAAAAAATGCCGAATTCACCTAACACATATTTAAATTTGGAAAATGAAAATGTTAGTGTTACACAAACGTCCGTGGCTCCTGAAACTTTGGTTTCTCCTGTCATGTCAGCCCAAAGTTCTAAAAAACAAAAAACTAGGAGGACTTCTGTAGTTTGGACACATTTTAAAATCATAACACAATTAGATGTTAGGGGTGAGGAACATGAAATGGCACAGTGCAAATATTGTATGCGACTTTTAACATGCAAGAGTACATGTGGGACTGGGCACCTAAAGAGGCATTCTGAAATATGCTCCAAAAAACATGGACCGTTAGATCCTAGGCAAACCCAACTTGGCACTACATTTTTTGAGACTGGATCGAGTTCAGTCTCAAAGTTTAGTCCCTTCGTATACTCCAACGAGTTGGGTAGGGACGGCATGGCCAGGCTCATCACATTGATGGGTCTTCCGATCAGATTTTCGGAAGATCCGAGGGTAGTCCGCATCATGCAGACTTATTTTTAGCCATCCTATCGTAGGATTCCTAGGTCCACATCTAGGAGTGACATACTAAAGATATATAAGTTAGAAAAACAAAAAATAATTAATGAATTTTTGGCATTTAGTGGAGTGGTGTCCGTGACGTCCGATATATGGACATGTCACGATGATTCTTCTTATGCATGTATCACGAGTCATTATGTCGATTCAAACTGGACAATAAATAAAAAAATATTAGGATTCACTGAGATTCTTCATCCTCATGATGGCCCGGCCATTTTTGAGTGTATGATGAAAATATTTAGGGAATATAAAATTCAAAATAAAATTTTTAGTGTCACTTTCGATAATGCTGCGAATAATGGAGTAGCGATCAATATGTTTGTTAGGAATATTAGAGACGCACCTTTAGGAGAGATATTTCATGTCAGATGCATGTGTCATGTTATTAACCTTATAGTTCAAGCGGGTATGAAGGTGTGTTCCACCGCGTTGGAACATATACGCAATGCACTCAAGTATATTCGCACTCCTCGCAGACTACAAGAGTTTGGTAATCTCTGTTTGTCTGCGAATCTTAAGAAGAAGAAATTCCAATCTGATGTGAGACATCGTTGGAATTACACGTACCTGATGTTGGAATCATGTGTTGGATACGAACACGTGATATCCGACTACGTCAATAGTAAGAGTGGCGAACTTATTATTGACGACACTGACTGGGCTTCAGGAATTTCATTTATGAAATTCCTGAAGATATTTTATGACACGACGAACATGTGTTCGTCGGTTTATACACCCACCACTTGCATTGCACTCCGTTGCATATGCAACATTAGTAGCATGTTTAGGATGTATCGAGCGGACCCGACGCTCAGCCTTATGGTTGCAGAGATGGAGACCAAGTACCTGAAGTACTGGTCCACCATTCCATCTCTTTATTGCCTCGCAGCATGCATGGACCCTAGGGCTAAGGTGGAAGGGGTTGAAAACACCCTGACTTTCATTTCCTCGTGCATGAACCTGGAAGATCCACCTCAAGGGTTCATTTACGAGAAGTTGACAGACCTGTTCACATACTACGATACTAGGTATGGTGGTGGTGGTGTTGAGACTGTGAGTACGGACTCTGATACCTTGTTCGGAGATGACCCATATTCCATTAACCTAGCGAGGGGGAAACGTAGGGGTGGACCTTCACATAGGAGCGAGCTGTCTCGGTACTTAGATACCGATTACTGCTCAATCCTATCACCATCTGACAATAAGAATCTTGATTTATTACAGTGGTGGAAATCATATGAGTCCGCCTATCCCGTGCTATCTAGGATGGCACGGGATCTACTGACTCCTCCGGTGTCGAGCGTAGCATCGGAGTCTGCTTTTTCTGTTGCAGTGAACGTGATTTCGGATAGGAGATCGAGATTACGTCCAGATATGGTTGAGGCCTTGGCATGTTTGAAGGATTGGGAGGATTCGAGATTTAGCATCAGTGATCGTGCTGAAGCTGGGACTGTGACAGACACTGCAGTCGCATCCACATCCACTACGATGGCGGAGGAGCTGATTGCCGATGATGATGACCCATATGATACTGATCTTGATGTTGCGGCTGATGATTCTCATTATATGCCGCTTGACGATTGATGCTCATCTGCTCTTTTTTTTCGATATATTTATTTTTTATACGCTTTATTTGTACTTTGTATTATACGTTGTGTTGAAGTTGAAACTTATACTTTTTTTTTTCGGAGTTTTGGTTTCAAAAGCATGAATGGTAATTTTTATTTGCGTAGTTTAAATTTTTTTTCATTAAAATTTTTACTAACTTAATGTATTTAATTATTAATTTAAGATTTAAATATTATTTTAAAATTTATTAACTTTAAATCTTAATATTTAATTAATACATTATAATATTAAAAAATGCTAAACTTATTTGAAAAAAAAAATAAATTTTCTAATTTTTTTTTTACATACTTACATTTTATTTTAAATGTAATATTTTTAAACAAAAAATTTTATTTTTTTTTTATTACATAAACTTAAATAAAGATAAACAGAAAAATAATAAAAAAATTTAAAAAAAAAATTTTTTTCAAAGTGCCAAGCCAAGTAGCCAACTGCCAAGTGCCAAGCACGGGCCGTGCGCCCGTGCCCGTGCTTGGCTGTTGCAACACGCAACCGGCAACAGTGTTGCCGGTTGCGTCGTGCTTGGCTTCCGGGACCCGGACCCCGGTTGAGCAAACGTGCCCGAGCGGGCCGGGTACGGCACGGCACGTCCGAACCGTGCCCACGGGCCGTGCCGTGCCCGTGGGATAAAATACCGTGCCGTGCCGGGCACGGCACGGAACAGTGACCGTGCCGTGCCCTGCACGGCACGGTAGCACGGCGGGGCACGGGAAAAACGGGCCGTGCCGTGCTGGGCCGGCCCGTTTGACACCTCTAACTAGATCTGATATAAATTTTGCTATAGGCATGGATAGCATATATCAATCTAACATATAACATAAACATTGAATAATAGTAAAAGGCATATTCAAGTACCTAAAAAAGATGAAAGATTATATGCTAGTGTATCAAGTAGATAATCTTGTAAAGATTAAGTATACCGACTAGGATTTCCAATTAGATGAGGATTTAAGAAAGTCTACCTCGAGTTATGTATTTACATTAAGAATTAGAGCCATAAGTTAAAAGAGTATCAAGCAATCCTATATTGTTGATTCCATAATTAAGACAACTATATGACAGTCTAAGAGACAGCCATGGGAGTTGTATGGCTCATAATCTTTTTTGATGAATTTAGGAGATATTCATTATGTGCAGCTACTTATTATACTTTGTTATGATAATAATGAAGTAGTTGTTAGCTCAAAAGAATCTATAATTACAAGAAAGCAAAACATATCAAGAATAAATATTATCTAATAAAAGATATAATAAAAATAAAAAATATGATGATGACAAAAATGACATTAGCAGAGCATATGATGTATCTTTTTACGGAGTACTTTTCGACTAAAATTTTTGAAAAACATGTGAGAGAATTAAGAGTCATACATGTGGTGACACTATGACTTTAAATCTAAGTATAAAATTATTGAAAATATTTTATTCTCAATATCATTAATTATTATTTTATTTTGATGGGTTTGAATCATAATCTTGTTTTAATGAATAAATATGCAATGAGCTAAATTTTGAAAATACATACATTCTTTATTCTACGTTGTAGATTATTCGGTACGTAGAGTTTAACCTACGCAAAGAAAATTAAATCATCAATTTTTGTTGAATATATATTTATTATTTACAATACAGATCAAACTAGACAATGTATTAGTAATATTGTAGTACAATATTTTAGTAGGCTTATTCAAGTGTTAATCTGTTGCCCGGCCCCCCATTTGGGTCTACCAATATAGTCCGCTTTGCCCTAAGGGTGCATAGTTTTATACTCGATCAGTATTCTGATGTAAGGATTTGGAACTTAAATAATTGAATCGAAAAAAATTGTTATGATATTACATTTTCATGCTCATGATCTTCCTCTTCTTGTAGGCGCTGTGTTTGGCAGAGTTGCGCATCTTCCTTTTGGCATTCCACACTTGGTTGGTAACAGCCATGAGTTTTTCTTGTTGTCTCTTCTTATCTCTCTTCGCCTTCAGCTTCTTTCTGATTTCTCCATAAGCCTGAACAAAATTATGGATACCCAATTTGTTCCTAATACTTTCTCCGACTCTGTCTGCAACTCGCTTCAAATCATCTGAAAAGGAACAAAACACCATGCTTAAAGTTCAAATAATTATGTTAGAGAAGATCACATTTTCAATTTCAAGTGAACTTTGTTTTTTTTTTTCTAGTTTTAAAAATCTAGAAAAAAAAAAAGCATAGCTACCAACACCAAAAACATGCAAAATATAAGAATGAACATTAAGTGTTTGTGTTCCCTAAATGAATAATTTCTTGTTCTTATAACATAATTTCAAATTATATTAAATTACGCAAACACAAAGACATTGTAAAGTGAAAGTCCTTGAATTTCATGTATTTGTTAGAGATCATATCATAGTGCAAAGATAAAATACCTTGAACAATAGTAGCATTAAGTCTCAAATTCGACACTGACATTTTAATCATCATTATCATCAACATAAATTTAGTTTAATTCTAAATTTAGTTTTATAAATAATATATCTTACTACGCATTCTCACGTAAATCTAATTAATGCATATTTTTCTTACATTATATTTACCTAATTTTTTAACGGTAATTTTTTTTAATAAGTATGACACCTAGATAATTATTAATGCATAGATGACTACCATGATCACCTCATGGATATCTTTTTTTTTTGTAGCTTCTTTTCTTTTGTCTTTTAATTCTAAGCGTGCTCAATGTCATTTACATATGAGACTCAAAAGTACTGAGGTTTAAGAATTTTTAGATTTTTCCTTGTAAATAATAAATATTTTAAATTAAGATTATATCAAAGAAATATATAAAAATATTATATTAGAATTATAGAAATTAATAGAAATAATCATAGTTATTTGAGGGACAGACCACACTGAGACATCAAATAAAGGACATCAGACCCTGCCTAGTATATATTTTCTTTACCTAGTATATATTATATAGTTTTACTCTGCCTAATACATATATTATATATTTTTATTAAATATTATTTATAATATTTATCAAATATAAAAATAAAATATAATTCGTGCTTCTCATTATCACAACATTAAATATTTCTCAAATAAAATAAATAAAATTTCATAAACTAAACATGCAGAATTCTAGGATATCAAATATACTATCTATAATTTTCAAAAATAAGAGGGGGGGGGGGGGGGGGGGGGGGAGAAAGAGTAGTGGCATTGAAAGGAGGAAGCATACCAGAAACAACTTTTCCAGCAAATCCTTCAGAAACTTTAAACAAGGGAAGCAACATTGGAAATGCATATCGTTCTTGATCTTCGTTATGAATGCGGAGCCAAATTTCTTCGAAAGCATCAAATACAACTTTCATCTGCATGAAAAATTAAAAACTTCATCATGATTGAACAAGTTTGATGAATTTTAACACGTCGAAGGGAACCTGAGCTGACTCCATTTGAAGAGCAATCTTCCCCATCCTCTTCAGCAATGCAGAAACAAGCAAGCATCTAACATTCCCATTGCGGAGGTCACCATCGTGTTGCTTCCGATCACCAAAAACAAGAGCAAAAAAGGGCCCACCATTCCTCGAATAAAGCAGCTGAAAAGCTCTGACAAATTGCCCTTGCTCATGCCGATCAAGTGCAGACCAGAATTTGCGAGGGTCCTGGGATCCTTCTCGCCGCATCGTCGAATTCAACGTGCAGATGGAAATAACAAGATTTTGCGTTGCCACCGTGCTCAGAGTGCCACTCACATGCATCGTCTTCAATTGCCAAACAACTGAAGCAGCAATCTTGAAAAGACTACAAGGCTTCGTGAGCGAAAAATTTTCCGAGTGTTGTTTGTTTCCTCCAATAGCAGCGGCAGCAGCAGCAGATGCACTCACAAAATACGAGTAGACCAGGCGGCTTGATACGTTCTGCAGCCATACGTGTGGGTGCACCATCAATGCCAGGATTGCTTCCCAAATATCCTAGAATTAAAGAAAATGTCTGAATTAGTTAAGCAATCAACAAAAACAAGGAAGTTATGCACAAGCATTTGGTGTACAGCCATATCGAAATCCACAATATAAACATCTACGTTGATGGAAATTCAGCACCAGAAGAGTAATTGATACCTTTAGGTCCTTGCCAAGGCATAGATTATCAGAGTGATGCATAATTTTCTCGAGCACGAGCAACGAGTAATATGCTTCTTTCCAGAAAGGAATAGTGACGCCATCTGAAATTTGAATTGGCCCATCAACCACAGCCTTAACAGCGGACTGTAAGATGCCACACATGACTGGAAGGATGCTGCTGACGTGAGGCTCAAAATTCTTGTTCGCGACCTCAACGAGCAAGCCCAAGACCTGCAGGAAAGAAGAGAGAACAATACGAATCATGGCAGAAGTCGAATGAACGCCAATGATTGGAGAAGAGAGAAACTTGCTGCATCTCTTGCAACCAACATATACATGCTAATTTCACTACAAAAATACAAGAACAATGGCTTCCTTGGCGCACCATCTCAGAAGAATAGCAGGGTACCTGCGCACTGGCAACCCAGAGATGCTTCTTTCCCTGCAAGTACCATGACAAACAGTTCTCCAGGAGCGAGCCCAGTGCATGTGGGCTTACTCGGCCAAGAAGAAGCTTGAGGACCTCCCCCACCATCAAGCGAACTTTATTATCAGGATCATTAACCAAACAGAGCACAAAATTTACAAATAACATAAGAGAGTGCCCATCGAGAATGCTTATTGGCAACTTCATTATTATCGCATGGAGCATTTCGAGCACTGCCAGCCTACCACTCGCATGTTCGTACCTGCAAACGAGCAGCAGTCAGAAAGAAAACTGTGCCTGCCCAGGGAAGTAATCGGTCACTAAAGCTATCATTTGTTAACAATACGCCATATTAGTTCGAGTACAGACTAATTTGGTGACACGTGTATTGTGCCATGCCCTGCCGAGCCAGTGCAGGTGTGGCTAGTTCGTTCGGACCCAACCCAGCAAGGATTAAAGCTCAGGCCTGTGCCTGCGAGGTCAAACCAGGCACACCCGA
This sequence comes from Sapria himalayana, assembly GCA_029783825.1. Lineage (NCBI taxonomy): Eukaryota > Viridiplantae > Streptophyta > Magnoliopsida > Malpighiales > Rafflesiaceae > Sapria > Sapria himalayana. Next base: position 732,396 of record JAREIK010003611.1, on the reverse strand, counting down.
AAAGAAGATGATTTGAAACCCAGAAACATATGAAACAAACCTGAGGTTCGAAAGGAGAAAGTCTAAGAATTGCCGCATGCGATTGTCCGAAACATGATAACCAAGGAAGAACTGCAGCAAAATCTTAGCGCACATCTGCCGAATGGCTTCTGTCTGGGTCACCACCATCACATCCCCAACATGCTTCATCACGTCGTATATCTCAGGAGCAACCAGTTGGCGCCTAACTATTTGCTTCAGGAGCACGAGGGCCACGGCAGATGGGTTCCTCTCAAGATCAGCAAAGAGAGGAGAATGAACCAGCATGTTTAACTGATCTTCGGGCAGCTCAACGGCGGTGCACTGCAGAAGAACAGTCAGCAGTTTGAAACACGAAATCATCAATGGATTCTCAGCACTTGCCGAGCTCTGGGCCATATCCAACAACGCAACCTTAACTCTCTCTGCATGAGAACTGAGGGATGGCAGAGGCAACCTCACCAAAATTGCAAGGCACCCAAGCGACGCAGATACAACACCTTCATACTTCGAACTCAGACAATCTCCCATTAATCCAACGAAAGGGTCCAGCATGGAGAGCACATGCTCATCGTTGTCGCCCAATTTCACCTTCTTCAGCCGGCCGTGAAACAACCTAAGAGCAAACACGGAAACTAGATGGGATTGAGATGACACAGATCTGGGACCGGCTCCTCGTTCTTGAATGTCATCTTCTTCTTCTTCTTCTTCTTCGAGTAGGCCATGCACAAACACAAATAAGTCAGCTTGATCGACCGACGAATTGCTTTCGATACCAGCCGCAATGCACTTCAGCATTTCTTCCACCTTGGTCCTCTTTCTGGATGCCAGATGGCTTTGCAAGTGAGCTTTGACAGGCTGCAACAGATCAGCTGCATGGCTCCTGAACGTCACATGCTGAGAAATCAGTTTCAGGGTGTCCAGAGACTTCCACTTGCGGGTTTCTTTCATTTTCAGAGCCATCTTCTGCCCTTCTCTGTGCTCGGCAACATGTCCAAGAACATCATCTTCCACGATAGAGAGAAGCTCGCCCAGGCAATGATCCAGCCGGCCTGTTGAGCCAGAGAAGAACTTGGACAGGATAAAATGAACGGTAAACCCCAGAACATGCAGTTCAAAGCCTCGACTCAAGGTGGCTCGAAGAACACTGACAACGCATTGCAAGCACTCCAGCCCAAGCTCCCTCAGACAGGCAGCCAGAGCAGATCTAGCCTCGTTGCGGATTCTCTCCGACCGGTTCTTCAGAAAGTTAGCCACGTTTTGAATAATTGCTAGCGACTGCAGCTCCAGCACGTCCCCAGGAAGCAGCTTGAGCAGCTTCAGCGCAGCGAGAAAAATATTGATGCTCACGCTATCAGAAGATGCATCCAGCAGTGTTTGTATCTTCGGAAGAATGCTCTTCTGAAGGCTGATCTGTGCCTCAGCACCGGAGCCTTGCAAAAAGTGGAACTTATCGAAAATGGAGCAAACTAACTGCACAAAAACCCCCTGTTTTCCCGGGTTCTTCTTCATCTCGCGGAAGCATCTGCGCAGCAGCGCGAGGTATGACCTATATTCCAATCGCGCAGAGATCGAAGCAATTGCCTCCAGGCATGCATATCTGATGTTATCGTCCTTCCCTGCTTGCACGTCAAGCATCATGTTGAAGATGAGCGGCAGGAACACTCTATCGATCATGACCTGCGGATCATTCACATCAATTAAAGGGAGTATGTGGCAGTAACCTCAATAAAAAAAAGCGAGACTACCATTATAAATCCTTACTTTGGTGAAATTACTCCGGCTGATGACATTTCTAAACAGTAGCAGGGCTCTCGCCCTCCTGTGCTTCTGCAAGTGTGTGATATTGTTAAAAAAATCCTTCTCTGGATCATCGGAGCAGAGATCCTTGAGTGAAGAAAAATGCTCCAGCTGTGGAAGCCTCAGCGCCATTTCTTTTAGCAGTTCAATCCACCCCTGATATCATATATCTATCAGAATAGCTCCGACCCACATATACTTCATTTTCAGGTTTTCTCCCTCCTTTTCTTTTTTTGACAATAGTGGGCATCCTCGAGCCAGGCTAATCACCCCGACTATTAGAATAGCATCCCTGGGGGTTGTGGCCCAGCCCGAGAAAACAAATCCAAACACGGCCCATTTCTGCTGCCTGTGAAATCGGCGAGCGTGCTGCAATATCATGCAGCACAGCACGACCCAGTTCATCAGACAGGCCGGGTTGGGTTGGGGCAGACATAGCTGACCATGGTTTTTTCACCGAGCCAAGGATAGCAGCTAGCCCCCTTCCATGGCTAGCATTGACCAGACACGGGCTAGCATGGCATGAACCCAGGCAAGTCTGACATAGAATAGGTTCAAACCATGAAGGGGCCATGTCGTGCCCGGTTTAATAGGGTGGAGATTTCAATTCAATTTGGCAAGGCTAGAAAATGGTGAAGTAGATGCATACCTTATCAACATGGTTTCCTCTGTTCGTCGCATCTCCCATATGTATCAACAAGAACTTAGTTATTATATCATGGACGCGCACTCCTGTCCAGCAAAATCCATCAACACTAACCATTGGAGGCACTCGATGAAGGCTTTCAGTTGTCTGGGAGAGCACCAGAGAAGAGAATTCGATGAACGACAACAAGGCCCCGTACGCACTATGCCTCAAGATCAGTTCTTCAGAAGCCATGTTATAGACGCAATGGGACAGAACGACCAGAGCAAGGTCCGCCCGGACAGAGCAGAAAAAACTACATGAAATTCCTTCATAAGCATTGATGATGGTGTCGAAATCAAGGGCCCCCACTTCTGACGCAGACATTGCATTTAATTTACGGAGAAGATCAGCCTGCAGACAAATTGACCGCAATGGTGGTGTCGGAACATAGCTTTTCAAGCTGACAAAATCAAGGGCAAAGAAAAATCTGAAATCCGAAAGGGATTTCTGATGGGGGCGAGTTGGGGCCAGCCCAAAATGCCCTTCAACGCAACTGCACGATCAAGTTTTTGATGAAAAAACTAGGGAAGAAAAAGTAATACCACGACGAGAACGGATGGATCGGTCTCGGCCAGCACATCGAGAAGGCCAAGGACGGACGAGCGCAGATCCAATTCAGCATAGACCAGCAGCTGGGAAGCCGCCTTGAGAATGTTCCTGGCACCCGACCCGCCTAAAACCCGTATGATACCACATATAACTCGGACGGCTTCCAAGCAGATATCTGCGCGGTTCAAAAAAGTTGACATGAACAAAGAACAGCACCGATGCAAAGAATAACGATAAAAAAGTTCCCTTTTTTTCTCTTACCTTCTCTGGCCCTCTGCGTCAAGAACGGGATCAAGATGTCAAAAAACTTCCTCGCGGTTGATGTGTCGCTTACATACTTTGGCAGCAACTTGAAGATTCTAATTTCTATCTCTCGGGGGCATTTCGCAAATCTCCTGGAACAACAAAGCAACACGGATCAAATCAAAAAACACTCAAGACCGCACACCTGACCCATCCGGGTTGTGAAAAATGAAGATCGAGACGGGTAATACCTTTTGGAAGCAGCACCTCTCTGATAAAAGAGATGCAGGCAGTTAAAAAGCGCATGCAGATTAGGAGGCAGGACGCTCTTGAGATCACTGTTTCCGTCATGTATGTGAGCATCAAGATTCAACAAATTTTCGACAAACTGGAGGACGCAGAGAATAACAGCATCTGAGGCTGATTTCACATTGAGAATCGAGAATATTTCAGATATAAGATCTTTTTTTCGCCTCAGAAACAACACGAGCTTCGGAGTTCGACTGATAACCAAAAGGCATGAAAACAAAGAACTCGGTTTCATGCTGCTAGAACTCTCGCACTTAAAACTATCAAGCAGAGGCTCTACTGATGCAAAGAACATATCCCAGAACTCACGACCAAAATCATAATCCTCGTATTTGTTAAGAACGCGAGTTATAATTTTCAAGCTCAAGGCTCTCAATCCCTTCAATCGGACCTCGCCAGGGTCACCCTGCAAACAAAAAGAAAAGCAAAAAGAAAAATTATTTCAATATGATGTTGGTCAACAATGCGAGAACAAAGAAAAGATAGCAAAAACATTTTTTTTTTCAATAGCACATTAAGAACATTTAATAAAAAAAAGTGAAATTCACAATTAGCATCATGCATGATTATTATTTATGTTGTGTGTCATGTTTATTTGTGTTTGCGTCTCTTTTTAAATTTATACTTTACGGATGAGAGTACCCAATTACGTGTGCTGCTCCAATCCAAGTCATTTTCGTGACTTAGCTTTCTAGATAATTATCCTAACTCTACTTTTTCTAATATTAATGTGTTTATAATATTTAAAAATTCTAAGAAAACTTTTCTCATTAATTATAAGTGTGAGATTTTGTTGCGTGAATTACATATCTTCTATTTTACATTTAAATATATCATTATTAACCAAATTGAAAATACCCGGGAGTATTTCTACGAGACCACCCTGAAATATAAGACATATCCATAATTATTAAATCAAAATTAAAATCAAAAAATGAAATATTTAATTAGCGAATTAATAATCAATAATCAAATAAAATCGTGAATCATATTTTTCGTGATTTTTTTTCACGTTAATTAAGCCCTATTTTCTACAGTCATCAATTTTTTTTATATATTTTATTTTTTATTTTTTGACTTTTTTGGTATTTTATTACTTTTTCACGTTAAATTCGTAATACCAATGATTTGAGTTATTTTTTTTTTCACATTAATTAATTTCTACGGTTAATTATTTTTTTTAGTATTTTAGTTTTTATTTTTATAATTTTTTGAAAATATTAGTCGCTTGAGAATCAGTATTAAATCAATTCATGTAAATTTATTCGCGATTCAATGGTTCAGTCTTTGATTCATGCATATTTTTGATTCTTTTAAAAAGTCAAATTATTTACCCCATTAATCATGAATCGAATCGTGGGCCATACAATTTTGATAATAGTGAACATATCAGTTAAAAAGATAATAGATAAATCACATGTGAGCCTACTACATTATGAATTCGATGTGAGATAACATCCTACCCCAAAAATAAAAAGAAATCAACATTACCTTCACTTCCTTGCTTTGGGCAGCAGCAAATTCTGTTTTATCATTCAGAGATTTACACTCCATGGCAGCTGCTAGAAGCGAAGCACAGCTTCCCAGAACACGAACAACACAACCCATAATTAAATCAAGAAATGGAGCAATGCGCAAATAATCAAAAGTATCCAGGACATCTTGGACAACATGAAGGAAGCCACGTCTCTTCTTCCAAGATAATCCTGCTATAGCTTCCAGCGTGAAGAACTTTAAATAATCCACCGCACAGAATTCATCAACAGGAATGGAATGCGACGTCCAAAATATGTTTCTGCCTGCCCCATCAGCTTCCTTGGGAATAATTTTTAACGACTTCAATAACAATGCAAAGAAAACAGGAACCTCATCAACATCGAGGTGAGCCAGGAAGCACAGCAATGCCTTCCGATGGTTCACATTTGCCTGCAATCATTGAAAAAGCCGCACAATCCAATTAATATAATAAATAAATGCAAAAATATTGATCCAGACAGAAAAAAAACACCTTCTACAAAGATTCAACATAGCAGTCATAGCATGTAGAATGGAGCCTTCGGCACAAGTATCGGGTAGGTTGAGCAATTATAAAAGCAAAATAACTATCCTTTAAAAACTTTCATCTAGAATTGAACAATTAAAAAACATTTTCAAGTGAATTTAAAGATACGGAGTTCACCGACTCTCTCGTACAACTATCAATATATGATTTTACAATTACTAATACACTAGAACTCATAAGAATTTTAAAATTAAATATTAGGATACCTGATCACCTAAATAATTTTTATCTTACTTGCATAGATTAGAGATGTTGTATTTAAATGACAATATGTATTATTGTCATAGAAAAATAAATCTCGAGTTCGAAACTCATGAGGTTCAGTATCCATCACTTTTGAGAGTGAGATTGTCAAAAAATTAAATTCTTGCACCCCCAATGCTAGAGAAAGAGTCTTGTGCATCATTCTCAACCTCCTCCTCCTCTGCCTCCTCATAAAAACCATATTTCTTCTCTGTCCTCTCTTATCAAAATAAAAGTATAATTGGCATCCTCAAAATTTACAAATTTACAATTTTCTTAAAACAATTTTACTTGAGATGCCTTGACCCTCTATTCGAATGATAAATCATGATATTTCAGAATTGTAATAGTTTTTTCTTTAATTTTGATGGGAGAACCAAATATATGGTTGCCCCTCAATTTCATATTTTTTTATTTAAATGCTTTTAGGTTTTGCTTATATTATTGTTCGTGAGTTTGTATTAAATATGTTTCTATGGGCTATATTTTAACATGTTATCAGGGTAAACCACTAAGAGAAAGAGGGATTGAGAGATAGAGGGAAAGATATGTTTTGAGGCACAGATGCACATGTATCCATAAAAGTACAAATACACATGCATGGGGCAGCCAAAGTGTAAGCATGCTCGTGTGGAAGGGGCGGCATGAATAAAACAAGAAATGCATGTGAGTGCAATAGTGGCAGGTGTGCATGTGTTTGTGCGGGTGGAGAACTGGCTCACAAGCCGACGTAAACCCAACCAAAAGAGTGTGCAGCAACGGCGACCAAGTCGGGCGTGCCAAGTGCGCAAGTGGTGCCAAGCTGGGTGCGGTGAAACAGTGTGGAACACAGTGCCAAGTGTGTGCAACAGTATATGTGCAGTCAAATAGACCGCGGTGCCAAATATGTGGAGTGAACATGTAGTGCGGTGTGTGTAAGTATAGTGTATGAGCAAAATGTGCAGCGAGTGACGAGAAACTGCCTGGTACAAGGTGAAGAGAGGTGCTTTGGCCGAGACCCGGTGGATCCTGGGCTTTCAGCATGCGTAAGACGTGCATTTAATAACTATGATTTGTAGTGGAGGTACCTTCCGGGATGCAAGTGTCTTCAGCTTTCTGATTTTTGGCATTAGTAAGCGGATCACCAAAGGCACAAGAAAGGCCCTATGATTTTCTTCAATTTGACAGGCCTCCTTGTTAAGGCTCCAGGTAGTAATTTCATCTCCCAGATGTTTAGAGCTGATCAATTTTTTTAAATGCTGATCATAAGGAAGCAAGAAATCATCTTTCCACAATAACAAACAATCAATAACTAGAAACTGTATCTCCTCGTCTGTTTCGTCTAACAACCTACAAACAGCAATAGAAAACAAATCAAACCCAAAAACAAGCAAACAGCAAGTCGTATCAGTGAATGATTCGAATGTATATAGACATAGCAAACCTATTAAGCAGAACATCTCTTAGGAATTGGCTTTGGTGGACAGATTTTGGATCAAGCATCTGCCTCAACAGCTTCAGCCATTCCTTGAGCACCAAGTTCCACTCGTGGCCTCCACATAAGTCCGAACAGAAAGATCCCACACTGCAAACCAAAACTAGCAACACGTTAAGCTCCAGAGATGAGATCTGGGGAGAGCTAGAGCATGACATTTTCTCAGTAACAACCTGACAGCATCACTGATTTCATAGCCTAAAAATTGCAGGAAAAGAGGTACAATTTGCTGGGAGTGAGAGTCGACGACACAGTAAATCTTCTGCAAAGTCTGGAGCAGTGAAAGCAGTACTGCTGAACATGGCGTACTATCTGAAGCAGGGCAGACAAAAGAGAGAAAACGCTCGGCCAGATCTGATCAAAAAAGCAGCATCAATTATCCAGCAAGATGAAACACAAAACCACTAAACAAAGATGGATCTGTTACTGCACAGAGTGAATCTTCCTATCAATGCCTTAAACGAGAGAAAACAAACATGTACCAGCAGGTCTGTTTGGTGAGCTTCTGTTCCCGCTGTCGCCAAACTGATCGCCAGGTGCTTGAAATATGGCTTGGTAGTGATCAATATAATGAATCAGTTTATCCCATACGAGCTCCATGTGTTGTTGAATGAGCACTGCAAGGCACTCGGATGTTGGGTTCCACAGATACCTAAAACGAGCATGAAAAATCCCAATCACTGCATTTAAGACAAGGGGAACATATATTCCAGGTACCCTTCCTGCAGAAAGATGCATCTGTATGGTGGAGATCAACAGCATAACTCTCCTGCTAGTAGAGATTGAAAGAGGAGTCGTCTCGATGGAGAGTAGAAGTTGAACAACATTGCTGCCAGCGCTATATGGAATGCCAATCTCAGAGAGTTCTGTTTTCAATTCTGTCTCTGGCGGCTGCCTGTTTGCACAGCTCTCCCACCCAACACTTTCATAGTGACCCAAAACCCTTAGAGTTGCAACACGCATCCTTTGGTCAGAGCTACATAAGTTATCCGCAAGCATGCCTATTGCGTCTGCAACTTTATCCTCACTCAGATCAGGATGATATACTTTGTGAACACTATCAAAATGCAATGGAGATCTGCCGATTCAATCAACAGCAAGATCAAAACGACAAACTATCTTACACCCCATCATATTATCAATAATCACTGAGAACAGAAGAGATTGGCTTGTAATTAACTTACCCATAGACATGATCCAAGTAATCAGCAGTGGCAAGCAATACATGCTGTGATGATTTGTTTGATATTGCATATTGTATAGCCTTGGTGGTTTCCTCTGGGCTGTTATTCTTCACAGTATCATGTGCGTAATAGGACTGAAGAGCAGCACCAAGGATACTTTGCCAAGTACGTTTAGGGATGCCAGCTATGTTATCTGATAAAACATAAGCAAGTTTGTCATTATCACGAAGAAACTAAAACCCATAAGTATTCAACAATTACAACTCGATAATGGAGGGCAAGAAGTGTGGCTTGCATTTTTTAATGGAGCAGCATAATTGATGAAATGAAAAAGCAGCAACTCTTTGTTAGTGAAGGTTCTCCCACAAGACCAACCTTGAGGACTGGGAGAGATAAGCATCTCAATTATCTCACCCCCATAAATCAAAACTACTACATCTAATAAATCTCAAACCCAAGATTTACCACCATTAAGCAATGACACATGTCATTGCAAAAAAAATAATATATCCAATGAGGACCCCATCACGAAATTAAGATATATTTTTGACATAATTAAGCGCAATCTTATTGATTTTAATTCTCTAATTAATATAATCTCAATATACTATAGTAGTAGTAGTAGTAGTTGTTGTTGTTATTATTGTAGATTCTAAAAAAAAAATCAATCAAACTCATTGATAAAATTAATTCATAGAGTAGTTTAATTGTAAATTGAGCATCGACATATTATCCACAATTAAAAAAGTTATATCCGATGAATCTCAAACCAAAGACCTACTACCATTAGACAAAGACACTTATCATCGTATCAATGTAGGACTTCCAATAGTGAGTGACCCATCATAGAGATATTATAATCATCATCAAAATATACTTCTGACATAATCAAGTTCAATCATATTAATTTTAATTCTCTAAACAATACAGTCTTGATATAGCCAATGAAATAATATAGTACCAGATTCCACGGCCAAAAGTCGATCAAGCCCATCGATCAAATTCATTAGCAAAGATAGATCTTCTTGGGAATTGAGCATCAAAGGAAAGCAATAAATATTTCCCCACAAGTGAGGCAAAGCAGCATCATCAACTAAAGTTGAGAAATTGTCATGCACAGCATCATCCAGGAGTCTGATCCAATAGTTGATAGACCTTCGTAAGTAGCCACGTGTTCTTGAGAAGTCGACTCCGGTCAATCCAAGCACCAAGTCAGAGCACAGAGGAGTGCTTCGGAGTCTCTCCCAAAAGACAAACAGCTGGCATACTATTTCCTCGCTGAATCTTTCTACCAGATCATCCATCACACTGCAAGCTCAATCAGAAATTCAATGCGCACGCATACAAAACAAACCAGAAGCGGCAGCAAGATAAGAAGAAGCTAATGTCACCTTAAAATACCAAGTCTGAATGTGTAGATTATGAAATAGTGCTTCTGTAGCAGTCCATTCGTGAAAACCAACAAACTGAAACAGGAACACACATCCATTAAGACCCAGGGCAGATAAACAAGCAGGAAAACGCATCAGGCAAAGTGTGGAATCCATTGAAGACGGCACCTTGAATTATTTAACTTAAAGACGGGGCCCCATTGCACAGAGCATGCAGAAAGGGTTTCTATATCATTGTTACGATGAAGCCCATCAAGAACGCACAGCATCAATTGCATAAACTTATCGATGACAGCAGAAAAATAAGGTTCTTCCTCTACAGAACCAGCTGGCGTTATAAATGCCTGCATGAACAGCTTCACAATGTCCAGAAGTAACTTGTAATCTGTCACGAGGCCAATACCCGCCCTGAATATCTCAAGACAACTATAAATAACAAACATGAATTAAAGTTCCAGACTGATCTGTTGCTTACCAGAAACACTTCGCCCTCTATTAACTTGGATTCCAGATATGAGAACAGATAGAATTCGACCTAAATGCAAAAAATATCGATTCGTCACACAGTCAACAATTTCACGATTCAACCCATTCCACAACAGATCCAACTCGTTTGGCTCTAGCTGTTTGCATAATCGTTTAGCAGTAAGCTGCACTACTTCTGCTACAGTTTCTGCACCTGCAAAACAGAAAGAAGACATCAAAATGAACTATGAGCTAGTAAAACCATAATCAAAATATGGATTCTCTGGGACATCACACCAAAAGCTGAAACATTATGCAATTACAAAGCCTGCATCTAAGCATAGAGAACAAGTGCTTGTGAGCTTAAGAATTCTAATATAATTATTTTTATATGCTGGATGCATGTGTGACACAAAGGGCTGCACGGACTAGTTCAGCTGGGTGGGTCAGACCCAGCCGAGGCCATTGCAGCAGTGCCCCACACACTCCTGGGCCAGGTTGACCTGGCCTAGTTATTTATTGCCTTGGAGAGAAAACTCTGCCTGATTACTATCGGGGAGATCATCCACTCATGGCCCTAAGTTGGGTGTGGGCCAGCCAAGTTATATGGGAAAACTCAACTTATCTCAACCAAGCCAACACATAGTTATTTCAGGTACAAAACACACAGAGACGTAACAATCATTTAAGGTCGTAAGACACAATTGAATATACAACACAATGAAGACCAATTAAGGCATGAGTTTTTTTTTGTAAGTCACTCTACTTTACACACACACACACACACACACACACACTAAATATTATCTATAATTTTTAACTATTAATAAAATAAAAATAAATAAATGATATTGAACATAAAAATCAAATTTTATTAATATTTTTCTGTCATAAAATTCAAAATTTTAAAACATAATAAAATTTTAATAATTCAACATATAAAATTCTAAGACAACAAATTGGAGTGGGAGGCATCAAAAATAAAATGTTTTGTACAATAGGTGGGGGAGGGGCACCTTAGTTGAGGTAAGACAAGGTGCATTTGCATGGGCCTGGTGTAACATGGGCTTTTTGAGAGAACTAGTTCATATGTACATGAGGATACTATTTTGAGAGATTTTGCAAGTGATTTTACAAAAAACAAAAGGCATTTTGAGCATTTAATAAAGATAGGACCTAAAATTTATATTATTTCATACTAATCACAACTTTTCAAAAAAAAAAAAAAAGAGGGAAATAAAGGCATCCACGAAAAAGATATGACAGTTATTTGCTTGGATCATTTTCATAAGAAAGAACTTGCCTTTGTCAAATTTATCACCTATAGCATATATAGAACTGTCAGTAATTAATTGCAACACTCTTTCTGCTCTCGAGTGAAACTTTGATGCACTTCCTTTCATTACATAGAAAAGTAAAGTAGCACATCCTGATTTTCTTGTATCTAATGGCTTCTTTGCAACTTCAATAATTATCTTCCGGATACCTGCTTGCAATTCCAACAAAAAAAAAAAAGAAAAAAAAAAGATCAACCCAACATTTTGTAATTCATATAGAAAAGTATGTCAATCACATAGAATCATAATTTTAAAAGGCATAAAAATCTCTTATAGCTTAGGCTTAAGGCACAACACAAGATGCATGCCTGAGTGAAGTTACATGCAACCAATACAGCATAACAGTTTCATAGAATACAATTCAAGCAATAAAAAATTTAAAATTTAAAATTAAAAAAAAAGTATTTAATAAAAAATAATAAAAATATATGAATTTCAATATATAATTAAAAATTTCAAAAATAAAAATATTTAAAAAAAAAAAGAAAAATCAAGAATAAAAATATATAAATTCAACCAAAATTACATTATCCACTATCAACCATAGATAAAAGAAGACATTTATCAGCGTACCAAGATACGACCTTTATATTCGACAAAAATACTTGAAGTTATCATTCAAACCTTTCACAAGCTGCGGAATAGATGCATTTCTAAGCAAGAATGACGTTGCCTCTGCCATAAACTCTTTGATATAAATCTTTGTGTAATATCTTAATTTTATAGTATACCTGAAAAAATAAGAAAACAATAGAATTATAAGTATTTATTACATAGGCAAGTAATTTAACATTTCATTTTGTTTTAGTTTTTTTTTTTTTTTTTTACAAAATCATCCAATTAATAAGCACATGTTTTTCCCTACATTCCCCCAATATGAAAATCTTCCACGCATGCAACAAATACTTGAAAAAGAGCAACACACATAGATGATATTTTTGGGTTTAATTTTAAAGCCATGAAATACAAGTATGACCTATATAAGTGTTGAGACGAATGCATATCACACCCAGGTAAGACATCTTTGAAAAGGATGCCTTTTAAGTATAAAGAGATCAAAACAATTATCTAACAATATTTTAAGATGTACATATTATTTCACTGGTACATACAATTTATAGAATACACATACTTTTTAATATTTTAAATTTTTTTAATGTTTTTTAAATTTAAGTATAATGATGCAAAATATATTATTTTTACATAGATTAATAAAAAAATATAAATTTCAGTTATTATTATTTCGAAAATCACGCAAAAGAATGACAAATAGTAATCAGCACCGACAAACAATGAAATTACAAATAATAATCACCAATACAATCAAGACATCAGTGAGACTATGCCTGATAAATTTCAAACTATTTGTAATCCAATAATGATTACAAATAATAATCAACAATGAAATTACAAACAATAAGATCTCTTAGAAATGAAACAAAATAATATTAATTATTTATTGATTTTAAAATGATGATTACTATATGATAATTTATTTAAATTCATTTGTCTTCTAGCTTCAAATCTTACCCGACATACAAGATATTATGAAAACTTACAAAATCAATATTTTCATCTCAAAATATGGCTATGCAGATATATAATATGGTTTCTCAACTAAAATGGATGAGACTAAAAAAGCCTATTGAGTCAAATCATATGATCACACACTTCACTGATTCCACAGTTCACACTGCTACTTACACAATTATTAGAGATAATCTCAATGGAAGTACATATGATTGCAGAAGCAAAATTAAGAGAACAACTTCTTGCTATTATGTTATAGTATTCGATACTTAATAATTTTAAAAATTTCATAGAAAGATATTGAATAATCATATTTTTCTCTCTACATCAAAGATCTATCATCGGTTAATATATTATATACAAAATAAAGAGTCAACATGAAGAGACTTTATACAATATATCTTGGAGATAAAAAGTTAGTCATGCTAGAAACAAAGATGAGAGATTCATATTATAGTACACACACTATAATAAAAAAAATCACATTATGAAACATTGTTGAGAGTTATTTCCATAAAAAATATCAAGAGCAATACAAATTATTGAATAAGATAGGCTAACAATGACATCAACATAAGGGTACTCATAGAATTCCACAAATATGAATAGCTTATCGCTTATAAAATAATAACAAATATTTATTATCCTTCAAGTATTATAAATCTCACGAATCATTTTTGCACTTCAGATTTAAAGAGATATTGACTTACAAGTCAACAATTATATCACAAATAATAATTTTTTTATTTGACTTTTTCTCTTCACTCATTAAAAATTATTATTATTAAATGACATTATATAACTATATTGATTATAATGATATTCAATTGATTATTAGATATTTTTTCATATATTCTATTTATTCTTAGATGCTTGAAATCTTCTTTTTAAGAATTATCCTTCTAAACAACTCGAACCATAGCGTCAATTTTTGTTTCGATTGATATTATTTTACAGAATCAAAAAATTAAGAAAAATATCTCTTAAATAATTATATAATCTTCTAAAAACTTTAATACTGTTAATCATTACTTATTCAATCTTGACTTGGTAATTCATATCAATAAGATGAAAATTAATGAACATGAGTTTGTTAGATTTATTAATTAATAAAATATAGTACGAGATCTAATTCATTCAAATGCCTTTGGACGGAGTAAATTTGAAATTCATAATGATTTCATATATTTTATTATATATTTAATGATTGTACATATTATAATTAAATATATTTATTTTAAATCATGGTTTATTTATATTTTTTTTATTTTTTCATAAAATAATAAAAAAATTAATTGAATAAAATTATAAAAAACATAACACATTATAATACTTTAAAATAAAATTTGACAACTTCAATACTTATAATAATCAAATAATGTTACATTATTTTATGTGCTAATACACCTTAACAAATTGAGATTACAAAAAAAAAATTATTGAGAAGATCAAAAAATTTATATATGGTGCAAAAAGTTCAAAATATTTTTAAAGAAATATAATTTTAATAACAAATTATCTAATTAACAAAGTGTGTTATTTTAATTATTCTCATCGTGTAACTTTTCGGATGTTATATCTAAAGAAAAATTATTTAATTGATCACCCAAAATTTTTGAGAATAACTATATTTAGTATCTCTATGAAGATATCACAAGATAAAAGTACTAACTACATAAGCTTTTTTAAGCATACTCATTCATTATCACATGTGCTTCTACCTATGGGTTCTCTCCTACTAATTTATATAGATGAAATTTTTGTTATTGAAAAAGAGTCTATTATCATCTCGAATAAGTCAAAATTTCTAAAGTATAAATCACATATATTTTCTTCAAAATGACTAATATTCTTAATTTGCATCCCTGTTAAGATCACATTATTTTGTCGAAATCAAAAGATAAACTTAAGTAGGAGCTATATGTATCTCAATTCTCAAAAGACTAAAAATCATTTCCATGTGTTATTAATGTTATATAAAAATTATGATTCTATTCCAATAAAATTAAATGATGTATATTCTCAAAAAATTTTTTCTTAAGAGAAGTTCACAGATTGAGACACCAATTGAATCAAAAATAAATTTTTCAATTTAAATATTTTTTTTACTAACATTCATAGATATTAGAATATCATAGAAATATCTAACTAATTAATAATAACCAAATCAAATATAATATATATTCTTAATATACCTAATCATTTCCAAAATTATCAATGATATATATAAATTATACAGACACATACACATGCACACCACATAGACTTTTATTTTTTGATATGAGAATCTTTCTTTGGATCTTAATAAATCTTTCAAATATCATAAATACATGCAAGTTTTTTAGATTGAATATTTATTTATTGAGATTAATTTTTTTATTATTTTTATTAGACTTCACTAGGACAATCAGGATGCCACAAATTATTTCAACTAATTCATAGAAAACAAAGTACATAAAGTATATTTATAGCTCACATTCCAGATATAAATATTAATATTTTGGATTATTAAAATTCAAAATTAAAAACCCACCTCTATATTTTCAATGTGATAGAAGCACCATATTTTAAGAGAGAAACTTGAAAAAAAAATCTAGACTAAAATGCACAATCATGCAGAACACTCAACTTATTATAACTTCAAATAACATAAAATAAATTGCAATAGCCCCTTAGATTGGCACATATATATATTTAATAGTAACATTAAAAATAAGAGAAAATCTAGACTCAACTAAAAGCCTTCATGCCTCTATATATTATATGATTATTAGCAGGGGAATATAAAAAATAAAAATTAAATCATCTTGAATTCTCTCAAATAAAATAATAATATGTATCACCACATTTCATCAACTCACAAAAAACATATTAAAATCAAAGATGTATTTCTTAACTATATATATATATATATATAATGATCTCAATTATGTAAAATCAATCTTCTTATAAATGTCGAACCTACGAATATTCAATAGTAATAAATACCATGATCATATACTATCTTTGTTTAAAAACTAAAAATAATGGTCATATGAATCTATTTTCAAAAAACTAAAAAATTACTAATTATACGAACAACACAAGTAAAATACTTTTTAATGACTAATAAATAATTGAACTTATTAATGATTCAATTATACTTGAAAGGTACAACAATAACACTAGTATCAATAGAAATACCAAAGCTCGGATCAAGCAGAGCACCTATTTAGTATACACCACAATAACTCAAACTTTGATAGATATATTATAAATATTTTTTTCTGAAAAATAATAATAATAATAATAGTATCAATATAAATATCAAAGCTCGGATCAAGTGGAGTATCAATTTAATATACATCATAATAAGTCAATCTTTGAAAGATTGCTAAAATATATTTTTCATAAAAAAATATTCAAAATATTTCTTGAAATCACTGACTAAATCCTTTAAGATATATAATACATATTTTTTCTGAAAAATAATATTAGTAATATTAATATCAATAGAAATATCAAAACTCGGATCAAACAAAGTATCAATTTAATATACATCATAATAAGTCAAACTTTGAAAGATATCTAAAATGAAAATATCGCAAAATCACTAACCCATTCTTTTTCCAGAATGTAATCGATGAGAACTACTTAACCCGAAAAACATCTAATTAATCACATGTAATAATAATATTATCAATATATATATATATATATATATATATATATATATATATATGTATGTATGTATATATCAAGAAAATTATTATACGCCCATCTTAATTATGTCGATAATAAAAATAACAGCATGACATAAATCTTTTAAGACAAAGAATTAAATGGGAAAAAAGTTATTAAAATAAGTCCTATGGAAATTGGTTTAAATCATGCAATATATGTTTTATAATATAAAAAATCAACTCTGGACAACTTGGAATAGAAAATGCTTAAGATGTCTAATAAAAATCTCCTAAAAATCTTAGTAAAATAAAATACTTCTCACATTTAATTGATGCACAATCATCTGTAAGAAATAACAAGGAAAAACCAATAATCTAAGAAATTTCATCTTGTCCATCATGAAAAAAAGTATTTAAATAACCAATGACATGAGTTTAAGTGAGCCTGCTCATTACTAGTCTTGTGTTATGCTAAGTTATTTTTTAATTAAATTTCATCTTAAAAGTACATACCTACTTAAATCATGGTACAAGTTAGTTTATTCAACATGCAAATATAATATTCAATTGATCATTACATATAAAGATAATATCACCAACATATATATAAAGAAAACTACCAGATGATCATCTTAATGATGCCAATGAAAATATTAATAATAATAATAGTATGATATATATTTTCAAGACCAAAATAATTAATTGGAGAAAACAAATTTGAAACAAATCCTAAGAGATTACTCTAATTTATGCAACATTTTTTAAAATGTAAAAAATCATCTCTAGACAACTTGGAATAAAAAAAATCCTTAAGGTGTCTGATAAATAACACGTCTAATTGGTGTGCAATTAAATAAGAGAAACAATAGGAAAAAACAATAATCTAAAGGAGCTCATTTTGATCACCAAGAAAAAAATAATTCAATAATTAATTAGATTGATTTGTGAGTTCCCTCATTATTAATCTGGTGTTACGCTAATTTACTTTATAATTAGGTTCATTCTTGAGAGTACACACACTTACATCATGCTACAAGTTAGCTCATTCAACATAATTATTATATATAATTTATTTTGATTATCTGTTTTGTATAACCAAAATATTTATGTTTTAATATTTTATATATGTGCAGAAAATAAAATATTGAGGCCGGAAATACAATAATAACACAATAATGAAAGTTACGCTGTCCGGTCAGCGAGCCGAAGAATTTTTGGAGCGGAGTCTAGCTCATTCGAGTGATCCGACCCACTCCGATTAATTAAACCGAAAAATTGTATTAATATAAATTATTTTTATTTATGTTTTCAGGTTGCTGCTTTTCAGGATGTGAACATATTCATCTCTTTCTCCTCTCTGCAAGATTTTCTTCGCGACAATTTTTTGAACATAAAATGTAAGGAATTCTGGACGTCTATTTTGGTGGATATAGCTAGTCATGTTGAATGGGATTCTGGACTGTCTATTTTACCCAATAATAAATTATCACTACTTTACATTAACAAATACCTCATAAGTAATATTTAAGATCCTACAACTATCAAAAGATTATAAGCAACTCAAATATAAAAAATATATCTAGTGCACAAGGATACCACTTAGAACAAGATCTAGGTAAGATTAATACATGAATAATCTTACTTATGAAAATCAGAAAAACTGTATTTAATAAATTTTGAACCCAAGACTTATCACCTTTGGACAAATATATTTGATATTACACTAAAACATAAATACTGAGCAACTCAAACACAACTTACTAAAATGTATATCAGAAAATACATATAATAATAAGTGCTAAGTATCATATTTCTTTGCTTCCTTAGTTCCCTCTGTAAGACAATCAGATGATTCAAGTAAATATTATATATTAGATCAGCTAATGATGAAAACGAATCTCCAAAAAACTAATGTGGAAGTATCATTCTATTATAACTTATGAGCTTAGATAAAGTTTTTTTATCTTTGACATACCTTTGGGAGAGACGTGTAACTTAAACTTGTGTAACATTCTCAAAAAAAAAAAATGTTCACTCTCATAATCATGCGCCTCTGTCTTCGACAACTCTTCAAGTCTAATAATGATAACATCAAAAGGAGCACAGTTAGTTGAAATCTTGGGCAAATCACAATTAGATATAATTATGATTTTATTATCAGTGGCACTATAAAACTATACAATAATTAATTAATGCTGAATTCTTAAAAAAATAATTCTATTGGAAAGAAACTTAAATCAACAAATAAAAATATTCTCAACATTTCCAAAAAATAATATTTGCATTTTTTAAAGTAGTTCAATAAATAATACAAACATATTTGACAGCACAGTCTATTATCTTATCTCATTTAGTAAACATATCCAAAAAACATAAATACACTCAAATACCTTGAGTATTGCTGATAAGTAAAATAATTTATCATCTTGATTTATAATCTAGTATAAAATAAAATCTGAAATAACAACAAAAAATATCCTATATATCAAATAGTTGCAAGTTAATATTATTTTATCTCACTTGGATACATTTCTGCAAAGAAAAAATAGTCAGGTTGTCTTTATTAGATGATTGTTCTTCAATTCAAATATTTTATTTTGACCTAAATATTTAATGAATCAATTAACACTCATCAAAAATAAAAAAATAAAAAATAAAAAATTGATTGAGAAGAGTTTCTAGCATATTATGAATTCTTATAATTTAAATATTTTTTCAAATTATATTTTTACTTCAAAAAAATTAATAAAATAGATATAATTTTATTTATACAAAAAAAATTAAATACATCATAAATAAACATCCATAAAAGTAAAAAAAAAAATATCCATTATCACTATAAATTTCAATCTAATCAAATAAGAATGTGTTATGACCAAGTAAAGAATTAATAATCAAAAAATTAATAATAACTACAAATTTAGAGAAATGACTAATCATAGAGAAAAATAGGTATAATCAAATATGTTCAAACTAGAAGAAAATTATCTTCAAAATTTACTAATTCTATAGAAAAATATTATAAAAAACAACATTTCAATATAATTAATTTAAAAAATAATTAATTGAAAAAACAATACAATAAAACTAAGAATAAATAAAAAATATATAATAATAGACTCACATTAATATTGTCATATTTCTAGACTCGTGTAACAATATCATTAACAACAACAATATCAAATATTCTAGAGTTAAAATAGATAATAAATAAAAATTTATTATCCAATACATGAGCGTTAGCTACCAAGTCTACAATCAAGGAGTAAGAAATGAGCAAATATAGTAAAAATTATAATAGTTTGAGAAACTTGTAGTATCTATGAATAAGAATTGACACTTACTATCCATTGTGCCACCTCAAATATCCATAAAATCCTCGTGCTCATGAAAGCACATAAAAGTAATTTGCTTTCGTTTAAAAATATTTCTCTCGTTTTTATTTGTCACTCAGAATAGTGAGAGGTATTAAAATTATGTGACTAATCATTCTCATTCTACTTGGTTCATAAATAATTATGAATGCCTAGATCACCCTCTAATAAATCTCAAAAGAAATACAAAAAATCATTCTTACTCGAGAAATAAAGATAGAGCTTAACTAGTTATTTTGACTAAAAATAACTATTACATTTGAATGTGATTGAAGTAGCCACATCTTTTTATGAAGTAAAGACCAATCCACAAAATAGATATGCTCATCATAATCAATTAATCTACAAGCAATAATTTGTGATATATAATCATATCACACAAATTGCAAGATAAAGATATAAATGTTGTCAAATAAAAAATATTATAACATGTGCAATACAAGAACCAACTACCCTCATCAAACTCACATTCAAACACTATAATAAACATAAATAAACCAAAAATGCATAATTCCATGCATTAAGTTTTGATTAGCATAATTTTAAACGATCTCACATCTACAAAAAAAATATCTTATCATTCAAAAAATAAGCATCTCAAATAAAAAATATATATTTTTACAACAATCAAAAAAATAATAATGAGATTAAGCACTATATCAACCAACTCAATCAATAATTACAATTATGAAAGGACATTATAAAAGCCGAATCTGCCTAAACAAAATCAAGATTACTCAGTGAAATTATATCAATGTGTAAGCACATCTTGCACCTAAATTTTATTTCTAAAAAAAAGTACAATATTTTAATACTATAAGAAAAATTATATATAATAAAAAACTAATTCAAATCCATTCATTTTCAAGTTGAAACCTCATTGGTGCTAACAACCACTATGACAATGACAGTAACAATGATTATAATAGCAATGATGGATGACAATGATAATCAGAATGAATCACTAACATAAAAAGATAATTCTCTCTAATATTATATAAAATTTAAAAATAAAAAATTCACCTTTTCATATTTTTAATGTGCTATTATTATAATATTTACAAAAAAAAATAAAATAAGAAATACTCATATGCCCAATGTATAGCCAATCAATATTTCTAACATAATATAAACTCAAATAACATAAATATATTAGATCATTATTTAGATTTGTAATTTATATACTAGTTTAAATAAATATATTAGATCATGTATTTAGATTTTTAATTTATGTAATTTTATCATAGATATAGTTTTTTTTAACCCAATGTTTTCTCAAACTATATTGGCATCTCAAATAGTCACAGGGCTCTAAGGTGGGACCAAGGCCATACCTGTCCATGTGGTCAGAAGAGTAGCCCATGAGGATCAATAATAAATCAATAATATGAAATATAGCTTCATTTGATACTAATATATATGCTTTTATGGAGTCTTCAATTAAAAATAATGTATGTGAGATGATACTCAGACTAACATTGGTTACTATTAAATTTTAAAAATATTTTTATCTAAAGATTTATATGTGTGGTTTCATAGTTAGCAAAACATATATCAGTATCATTTATCTTGAAATTCAATAATATATAAATTATAAACATAAGTATCAAGTGGACTGAGCAGTCCGATCATTACATGAGATACAACCCAAAATAGTTATGTCATGCCCGATATGACATGGTCTAGAACCATATCTGGACCATGGTCGTGGTGACCAATGACATGATTAATGAAATCATGGACCGATACTTATCAAGCCTCATGTTGTGGCATGATCAATTTTAAAATATATACAAAGTAGAAATAACATCATTCTCCATCAGTAGGCCAATATTGGATGTTCGACCCCCAAGGAAACACAAATCAGCATCCCCACGAGTTGGACTATACGTGTCGTGGAATAAAGATTTAGTTGATACTCAATATGCATTCAAACTTATTCAAAGTGTATTTAAATGTATTAAACAGATCGAGAAGCCCAATCTAACACATGTGACACCTCTAATTATGCATATAAAGTGTTCATGCTATATAAAGTGTTCATGTTATAAGATTCCTTTCATTCTTTTATTATTTGTGATTTACATATTGACAACACATTTAACAATCAAAAGTGGGTTCATTCGTGGATATTAAGTCATGCCTCCATTTTTGAAGCATCACATTTGTTGGCTACCATTCAACACATTTTGAAGAAAATAACTAATGATTAACAGGATTTTATACATGATACTTACTTAAGCAAGGATACCACATCTTGCAAAAGATATTTCTGCAAGTGCATCATAATACATGACCATGACATGAAAATCTGCACAATAAAACCATATGTTACAGGTAGCATCAGGATCAAAAGTGAAAACATAATTTATTCAGGAAACACAAATGAGTTACTCAAACCTGCTTAATTATCTCTGAATCCCTATCTGCGCCTCCTTTGAGAAGCAAAACTATGGAATCAACAATACTTGGCAAAAAACTAACAAAAGCAAAAAAAAAAAACAAAATTTATGTTTGTCAAATAAAAAAATTCATAAAATATTTGGCAAGGAATGATAATATGAGCACGAAAAATGCAAGAGATCAAACAACAACATCCAAAAAAAAATTGAGTTTAGGCTTTATGTAATCTTCACAAATTTTATATTTGTGATGAATTACAGATTCTATTTTTATTTCTTTTTTTATTAATATTCATACCAACTAACTCATCCAAAATATTTGAGTGGTCCGCTTTGAACTTTTGATTGATAAGGTGTGCTAAGCATAAAATCAACTTGCCTGAGCCTAGTAGGTCAATGAAAAAAATAACAGAAAATTATATTGAGATGACAGTTTGAAAATATTCAAGAAAAATTCTCTTTTGGTACGAAGTGACAGCCCACATGTGACAACAAGGCATAAAGTGCCAGCCCACATGTACCATAATTGACCCCAAGTAATGGTGTCAACTAGGCCGGGCAGCCAAGGCATGGTGCACGGAACAGAACAAGCCGTACCTCAGCTGGCACTGTAGAGCACCATGCCTGATCCTGGACCATGCCAGACTGAGGCACAGCTCATGCCGAACAGGCCTGGCAGGAGCAAAACATAATGCCGGGACAGGCAGAACATTTGTGCTTGGCCTGGTAGCAAGGTCACAAATCCAATGACCTGCAGCCGGGCACAGGCAGGTCTTTTGTCATGGGTCATGCAACGGCAATGGGCACCAACAGAGAGGACGACAGGTGCAACTTATCTTTGTAGCTAACAGCTTTTTTAAAAACCCAGCATAAAATGATCAGGTAGGAGCTGGCACGAATTGGCCCAAACCGGCACGACCTGGAGCATGTCAAACACGGAACCAGGCCCAAACCAGCACGGCATGCACCGGGCACCACACGGCACTTGGGGCCTCCAAGTCCGTGCCCATCTCGATTCTGAATGGACCTCATGGGCCGCCACCCAATGAATAACTCAACTTGATCCACACCCCCCAATGCAGGGCCATCCAGTCGTTGCAACAATTGATATATACATATTATTTATGACTACACTTAAATTACATTTATTTTGATATAAATCCCTCTTCTAATTCAAAAATCCATAAATTTAAAACAATAGATAAGATTAAAGTATTTTATCTTTTAGTTATTTATATAATTTCTTATTTTGACAATTCTAATTTATAATTAATGAATTCATTTTTGTTGATTTTTTTTGTTCTGTTTTTTTATGTTTTTTATTTTTTTTTTCCATTATTTGAAAGCATTCAACCCGTGGGATGCTCTAAACCATATATATTATTTATTTATTTATTTATGTGTATCAAAAAACAACTCTAAATTTTTATTATTTTTTTGTTTATTTTAGTTTTGCTTTCTTCTCCCTCTCTCCTCTCTTTTCACAACAATCCTAAAAGACAAGCAAACATGAAATTGATATCGGACAATTTGGGTGTGCGCAGGTGATGGAGCACCCATTTGCAATTCCAACAATATCAAACAATGGTAGTTCTGATGGTTTGTAGTGATGGCAATATACAGATGTCAAGTGGGCTGGGCAACCTGGGAACAGCCACTGCATGACCCGATTCAGTCTTGCTAGTCCAGCACAGCACTTTCCAGAATCATGCTCAAACTGTCTTGTTGTGCAGTGTTTGGGGTATAAGGGCCTCGACTGGTGCCAAGCAAATCCCACGTGCATGGCATGCCCATGCCAACACAACATGTTCAAAATCACATTTTTTTAAAAAATAGCAATTTTAAAACTACTACTTTTTAGTAATAGGATAGTGTATGTCGATGTCCTGTCAGTCAAAATTTAAAAATAAATAAATAAATTTATTATTTATTTTTTTCAACCATTGCATTACATCCCACAGGTCAATGACAAGAATATGACAGGCACTCATATTGTCTATTCTTATGGCTCTCATATTAAAAAAGTGGTAGTCATGCGATGCCATGCACGACACAACTCCCATTTCAGGCCGTGCCTAGCATGACATGTTGGCCCGACTGGGCCACCCAAAAAAGGGTCATTCCGGCACGACATGACCCATTTGAATATAATATAAGATTTTGGTGGTTGTGGTATATAATATAACTCTAAGACATGAGACTAAGTTGAAAGATCATAAGCAAAGTCAAATAGAGATATTAAGATTCTAGGTGTGCTTATATGATTACATAAAAAAAATTCACTATACATTTTTATATTGTTTCACAAATATCATCATCTCATGGAAAAACAAGTGGCAGACAGATATTTTAATATATAGACTAAAGATAAAATACAAAATTATAACATCAATTACATGTAAGCTCCAATTGACCAAACACTATTTTAAAGTCATGTCTACTAGTTCAAAAATATATTATACTTTATAATAACAGTCAAATAACTTTATATTGTTGCTAATCTAATATTTTACGAACAAAAAAAATATATTGAGATTAATTATCAATTCATTTAAAAAAAATTCAAGATAACTTTATTACTATAATTCTTATGTTTTAATATAAATGACATAATGACATGTATGCTTCAGCATTTAGTTTAGTATTTTTTGTTTTATAATATATTGGAGCAACCAACTTGTAGGTTGACACAAGTCATATATATAATTTTGTGTGTGTGTGTGTGTGCGTGATTATGTGTATTGAAAAAACTAATTTTCATTTTAATAATTTTTTTTTATTTTTTTCTTTTTTCTCTTCCCTCAGCTCCACTCTTCCAAGATAACCGAAAATCAAAATCATAGACAAGGTTAATAGACAAGTTTTTATTGTATGTACTTACTTTAATTTAATAAAAGAAATATTTAAAAAAAATTATGTCAATATAGAAACCATTAAAAAAATAGACAACGACAACTAGTAATGAGATAGATTTTCTTTAAAAACATATTGAATAATATATCAAAAAACAAACTACATTATACCCAAGGCAAACTTAGCTTAGTATCATTAAAATTTTATTTACTTCAAATCTAAAGATCTTTGCATATAACCATTAAGGTATAAAAGAACAATGATAAGAATTGAGTACTAAGTTTATCCAAATTATTCATAAGCATATCTAACTCACTTATCATAAAATTTTTATAAAATTTGTCATAATGATACCATAAAATATTTCAAGTTGTATAAAAAATCAAAAATTAAAGCAATTAAAAATCATGGTGATATTATATCAATTATCACAAATATATAGAATACTCAAAATAGTATTCCATTCACATGATTAACATACAAATATATTTATCATATTATAAATTTAATAATACAAACTAGATTAAAATAAATTACAATCTCATTAAAAGATATTTAGACTTATGTATAATTTATTAATACAGCTAAAAAATTATAAAAAATTATAATTTAAATTAATTAACAATACTAAAAAATTCTTTAATATAATATCTAACATCAATAGAACTCAAAATACATAATATTAAAAGTTTATGTTAATTATAAAAAAAAAATTATTAGATTTTATGAACAATAAAATCAATAATATTTTCATAACTATATATGAGAGGGAAATAAGCATGATTTTTAACTTCTTAAAAATATTTTATAATATCACTAATATGTGTTCATCAATATACACTTAACATCTTACATTATACATTGGTGTATTTAAAATTAGTTGTGCTTTAAAAATATAAAAAAAAAACCAATTTTTAGGTAATATTAGTAAGCATTAAAAATATTAAAATATTAAATAAACATTTCACTATTATATTGTCTAAACTTTAAATGTTTAAATAAATTAAAAATTAACAATAAAGACAATATATTTTAAATTTCATAATCAACTATATTAATAGACTAGCAGAACCATATGATAAAATATATGAACAATTATATAAATTATATACATATAAATAAAATTAATAATACAATTTATCTTATAATACTATGACTCAACCATTATTTAGAAATGATTCATTTTTTATTCAAATAATTATAAAAAAAATGACAACTTTGTTAGTTCATTTGATGCGAGCTTCCAAAAGAATTAGATACTAAACATTTTTTATATCTATACTGAAATAATTTAAATTTTGCATATAATAAGTTGGTAGCAATCTTATAAATCATTTTTTATTATACTACTAAAATTACATATAATTTATAAGCTTATTTTGTGTTAAATATAGCATCGAAATCATTTTTTTTATTGTGGAGATGATTGCAAATTATAAAATAAATCTTACAAAATATATTTTATAAGTTTTGACATATCTGAAAAATTGTAAAGCATGGATAGTACAACAAACTTTAGTAAAGAAATTTTTACAAAAATTTTGAGAAATTAAAAATCCAAACAAATAATAAAACTCTAGTGCAAGATGTTGATGGCAACAATATTTTGAAAAATCTAATTTTTTTATTAATCATTATATTTTTTATTTTATTTCATATTTAGTCACAATTAGTTTTCTTTTTTTTCATTTATTATATCAAGCATCATATTATTCAAGGTGAATTTTTTTTAATTTGCATGAATTTAAATTTTTAATTAATAAAAATTAAATTTTATTAATCATGAATGGAACCCAGCTATGTGTAATTATAAAAATACTAATAGATCAACTCTCATTAGAACACTGAAGTTAAAAATATTTGAAAAATATTAATATTGAAATAATTGATTATCTAAAAAGTCTTCATATTATATACTTGTATTGGAAGTCATACATTTGTACAATTGCATGTACTTTCGTCTAACATCAATATATTTCTAGTTTGACTAAGTTCTTAAAAAAGTTCATTCTCAAATGACTCATGAAAATGATGTTAATTCCTAGTCCAACTATGTTCTTAAAGAAAGATATCTTGTCGAGCATGTATTCTTTTTCTCATACCACATACAAAAATAATTATTTATTAGGTATTACCATAGCTATTTGAAGCACAAGATACACTAAGAATCAAAAACCTTGCGATCTTGAGGTGCAAGATATAATTAAGGAGTGGATTTTTTTGTAAAAAACATTGTGCCTAATATATATAAATTATATATTTTTATTAAATATTATCTATAATTTTTATCTATTAATAAAATACAAAAAAATAAAACATATGAAACTTAAAAATCAAATATAATTTATTTTTTTCATCATCACAGACAATTAGAATTACAAAATAAAATAGTTAAATTTTAACAATTCAACATACAACATTCCAAATAATCAAATTATATATAATTTCTGGGAGTAGGAGAGAAATTTTAGGAATAATTAATTTGTGAGAGAGTACTTAAAGAATAATATATTTCATTAAGACACCTGAGACAAACTGAAGAGAGAAGATGAGCTTTTTCCTAAGCTTCGTGGAACCTAGGTTTAGGCGTGCATGAGACATGATTTTATTAACTAAGGTTGGCACAACTAAATCAAAATGAGTCATGATAATTTTGGTAAATTAAATATCCAAACATTTAAAGATACTAAAGTGCAAAACAAGGGCACCGATTAAATTTTGAAGATGTAATTCTTTTATTAATCATGTATTTTTTTTTATTTCATATTTAGTAACATTTAATTTTCTTTTTAAAAATAATTATTATATTAAGCATTATAAGGTTCAAGTTTATGATTGTTATTATTTTTTTATTTAAAGTAATAAAATTTTAATTTAATAAAGCTTTCAATTAAATTAATCGTGCTGGGAGATCATCTGCACATCATTATACAAGCATTACTATATCGAATCTCATTAAAATTCTAAAATTAAAAATATAGCAAGAATAATATTATAATTATTGATCACCTAAGAATTTTCTTGTGTTACATATATGTATTGAATGTCATGAGTCTCGAGTTCAAGACTTATCAAACACATCTAAAGGTGGCACCATGGTATGGTAGTTTAAGGCCGACCAATGTGCAATGGCATGACCTGAATAAGGTGGCAAGGACACCAGATACCACATTGCATCCCATGAGCTATACTTGGCATAAGCACACACTTTCCTACAACACAACTTGTGCCAAATTCAGTTCGTCATGGCATACTGACATGACGATCAAAGCAGACTGAAATAGGCCTGAGTGATAAACAATACATGACGATCAAAGCACATCCAATTCAACCCATGTAATCCACGTACCTTTATTTTTTAAAATTTTCCAATTAGGAGCAAATGTGCTTGATGTACCTTTTATAAAATAAAAATTGATAATGAGTCAATTTGAATCAATCCAGATCAAACCCAATTTAATATTTATAAAAAAAAATGTAAAAGACACAACTAGTAAACTATTGTGAGATGACATGTGCCAAATGTTTTTTTTTCATGCGGCATTAAAAAACAATCTATAGAACAAATCATGTTCAAGTAAAGTTATGTTGACACGTTCCACGTGATATTGTGTGTTTCTACGGTGAGCTAGCACAACCATGCAAAAAAATTTAACTCTTCCACATGACCTCCCCCGGGCCATCAGATTATGTTTCAAATGATCATAAATAAAATTCAATGATCAAAAGAATTCTATCCAATTTTTGCTAAAAAAATTTAAATATTTTTTAAATTTTTAAATTTTTTAAAAATTCTATAAACATGTAAATTATATTTTTTCTTACTCAATTAATATTATCAATTTATCATCGCCATTCTCTCTCTAATTATAACTCCCTCTACCTATCTAAAATAATTTTCTCGTATTCTCTCTAAATTTAAATAAATTAGATTAAATTTTTATAAAATTTTTTATTAATAAAAATGACAACGAAGTATGTTCAATCAAATAAATCATGATCCAAAGAAATGCAAATGCAAGTCTATAAATTTGCAATATATTTGTTTATTTTTTTTAGTTGTATATATTAGAAAATTAGATAAATTAATAAAAAACACATTTCTATTTTTAGTTCTTTAAAAAATATAAAATATTGATTTTAATACAAATAAATTAAATATTATAAATAATTTTAATATTAGTAATGACAATATTATTTTATCTTTTAATCATATATTATGTCTCAAATTTAAATTATAAATAATTTAAATTCATATATAGGTAATGACAATATTAGATAAATTAAATATTTCTATTTTTAGTTCTTTTAATACAATATTATTATAAATAATTTATCTTTTAAAAATCATATACAAGTAATGACAATATTTTTAGTTGGGCACCTAAAAAATTTAGACTTCATAAAAAGAAATCTCAAATTTAAATTCATATTAATATTAAAAATAAAAAAAATAAAAAAATTTAAAAAGATTCAGCTCAATTATAAGTATGGATCACATAGTTAAAAATAAAAGAAATTCAACTCAAAAAAAAAAAACTCATTTGATCAATATAAGTATTATATAAAAATTTTAACAAAACTAACTGTGAGACCAATCACCTTAAAATTGAAATAGAATAATTAGAAAATTTATTGCTCGATTATAAGTATAAATCATAGAATTAAAGTCAGATAAAAAAAATTTATGGAATATACAAGTAATTTCAATAACATATTACAAGAAACAAAGAATAAGGTCAATGAACAATTAAAAATTTTATTTAAATATTATAAAATTAAGTATAATTGTTAAAATAATCTTTTAAATGATATTTGAAGATGGTTAGTTTCATATTCAATTAACTAATAATAAACGACATGATGATTCATTAAATAAGTATGAGAAATTAACATAACTAGGTATTAATTATTGTTCTGTCTTGTAATAGAGTTATATGAAAATTTTAGGCATACTAAATTAGTAGAAATTATATAAATTAATATTTCTTATACTATTAGAAATAATATTCAATCTATTGAAGTCTTCAATATTTAGAATAGTATCAAAATTTAATTTTTTATGATTTAGAATATTATTTTATATAAGAAAATATGATTCACTAAAATATTATACACTCTCTTTTACTTAAAAGTGTATAAAAATTCATGAATAATTTTTCAAAATTAAGGCTACAAGCTATGTTGCACGGACACGGATACGGACACGGGGATACGACACGGCAAGATACGGGGACACGGCAAATTCTAAAAAACTAGGATACGGATACGGCTAGGATACGTCATGATAAAAAAAATAAAATTAAAAATAAAAATTATTAATTATAAATATTAGGTATTTTAAAATAATTAAATATACTGTATTTTAAAATAATTTAAAATTTTGTATTTTAAAATAATGTAAACAAAATGTTAGGTATTTTACTTCCCCCCCTTCCCCCCTTCCGAAACCCCCTCCCGCCCCCCCTTCCGAAACCCCCTCCCGCCCCCCCTTCCGAAACCCCCTCTCGCCCCCCCTTCCGAAACCCCCTCCCGCCCGCCCCCCCTTCCGAAACCCACTCCCGCCCACCCCCCTTCCGAAACCCACTCCCGCCCACCCCCCCTTCCGAAACCCACTCCCGCCCGCCCCCCCTCCCGAAATGCATTTTTGGATACAGATTCCAAAAAACGACGCGTTTTTGGAATCTGTTTCCAAAAATGCGTCGGATACGTCTCCGAACAACACGTCGGATACGTCTCCGACGCGTATCCGATACGCCACGTGGCGTATCCCATACGGATTTGTGTCCGATACGCCACGTGGCGTATCGGACACGTATCCGACGCGTGTCCGACCCGTGTCCACGTGTACACGTGTCGGACACGTGGACACGGCACCTCCTAGGCGTATCCGTGCAACACAGGCTACAAGTACACCGATATGATGATTTAGACAATATAATTAATACTCTCTCATACTTAAAAGAGTGAAAAAATTCATGAATAAGTTTTCAAAATTAAGACTACAAGTACACCTATATGATGATTTAGACAATAAAATTAATATATATAGTTCCAAAAATATGAACTAATCAGAGTGACATAAAATCATCAATATCCAAACATTGAACATTCTCAGCACCATGATCACTCAAGATAGTGGCTCAATGCCAAATTCAATTTGTCATTTTCTCATTCTTTTTTTAATCTTATAAATTCAAAAATTATGTTATATAATTAATCATATATATGCAGTCTGCCTATATAATATATATTAATTTAACCTATAAAGACTAGGGGTAGTGAGGCAGGGCAGGCTGCACTATAGGCTACAAGCATGGCATGGGGCAAGAGAAGCCTGTGGCATTAGGCATTGAGCCACAACCTGGAGCACTATCCCCAAGCGACCATGGCCTGGACCTGACATGGAGGCTGAAAGCATTGTCCAGCCATGCACCCAGGCCAGGGCACCAGGTTGGCATTGATCACACCCATGCTAGCAAGCAAATATATTGCACTGGACCCAAGCTAGCCAAAGTTAGATACATATTCAATTTAATTGCGGATATACCTGACAGTCTGACACAGCATGACCAAAACAACACAAACACAACACTGTGAAATGTTTGAGCCATAGAAAACAGACTTGTCGGCTCAGAATTGCTTATTTTCTATCTCTAGATGCAACATCTGATTTTTAAAAATAAAATTATCGAGATATTAACTTCTCATATAGATCGTACCAAGTAAAACCTTACAAACAAGGTATGACTTTCACCTTCTTACATGGAGCCCAACTAGTGCATTGTGTACTACACTTCCAGCCAAACCATCAAAGTCAATGTTATTTCCACCTAGACCCATGTAGTAAGAGTTCATGCTCAGGCCCAAGCTAAGCAAAGGCTTGTACCCATTAGCAGAATGGTACTAATCATTACCCAAGCACAAGCTTGTGGCTTGTGCCCAAGTAAGTAAGGGCATTAGGAGTGTCAAACGTATCATGCCATAGTGGCACGGCCATTTATGGGTGACCCAATTAGGCCACTATGCCATGCATGGCACGGCTCAACATGGGAATCGTGCATTGCCTGGCACGGCATGACCGGCACAATTCTGGGTAAACTCATGCCAAACTTGCCGAGCCATCTTGGATCATGTCAGAAAAAACCAGTTTTATGGACAACGACACAACGAGCACCATCCACTAACCACCAGCCACCGCCACCACAAACCAATGAGCAGTCAACATAGAGAGCATCACGTAGACATTACGAATAAATATAAATATATAAAATATTAAAAAATGTATTTTTTTTTTTCAAAAACAAGTCTAGGCACAGGTGGTTCGCAAAAATCCTATTATCCAATTTTGAGCCGGTGGACCGTGCCAACGGGTCAAGCACGTGGGTCGTACTTGGCTCTGCACAAGGAATGGCAACCTCTGATCTGGCACGACAAAAGTCGTGTCTCAGGCCGGCAAGACCCAGTTCGAGACAAAGTTTTGGACTGTGCGGTGCAAGGCTAGAGACGTCTCTGTCGGGTCATGCCTTATGTCGTATGGGCTGCCCAGCACACTTGACTCATGTGATAGCTCATACCCAAGAATG
Source organism: Sapria himalayana (assembly GCA_029783825.1). Classification (NCBI taxonomy): domain Eukaryota; kingdom Viridiplantae; phylum Streptophyta; class Magnoliopsida; order Malpighiales; family Rafflesiaceae; genus Sapria; species Sapria himalayana. The sequence continues at coordinate 699,226 of JAREIK010003611.1, read as the reverse complement.
ACATTGGTCCACAAGTAGGATACTACTAATATGCATGTGCTTTGCAGGCCCGACAACCCATTTAACACCTCTTGTCGCACTCTTTCTCAAATGATGACCAACATAAAAAATGAATTTAATGATAATTGTGTTGATACTTAAAAAAAATATTTATTTGTATGTTTGTATATAATATTTACACGAATGCCCCAAATCATGAACCATATAATTGTATATAATTTTCATATTTTTCATAAATGCCTACGGCACATTTCAATTAAAATTTAACAGCAAAAAGTAAAAACTGTAACATTGAGCAAATACACACAATAAGATCAAATAACAACTAGCATCTAAAGGAATTAACAAACGCACAACCATATGATAGTCAGCAAGCATATGGGAGCATCAACTTGACCAAAACATAATATACTCACGGAATAAATTCTTCCAGGAGATCTCTGGACAAGATTGCAATCAACCTACGAAAAAAACAAACCAGCAAATTACATCAGAGAGACCAATACCAATCAAAGCAAATACAACTTTCACACAAAAAAGATTGAACGTGACAAAATTTTTGTTTCTAAAATGGCATTTTTGTTCCAACAATTACTATGATGTTAGCTTTGGTTGTCTCATGCCATCTATCAAGAATTTCTAGATCGGAAACAATACCATTCATAAAGATTCAAGAGCATGAGCAACTAACAGGATATACATGCTCAAATGAGAGAGGAATGCATGCCCTGTCAACATCAAAAATGTTGATCCCCTTGTAGAATTTATATATGCTTTGTTTGGTGAAAATAGAATAAAATATTACAAAATATTACCATTAAGCAAGCACTACAAAATATTCTTCACAAAAAAAAAGTTAAAAGAATTACATATCATCATCAAAGAGCAATTCTGAGATAATCAATATCAATCATATTTTTATCTTATCGAGTGCACAAAGCTTTCACTTTAGCATAGAGTCTATGAGAGATTAATATTTAAACTGCCTTTACTCCATAAAATTGTTGAAACTATGTCAGATAATAATTATAAGTTTTAATATGTAAACAATATGTGTGTGTGTGTGTGTGGCTTCGAGATAATTATAGAAAAATATTTAAAATATAAAATTGCAAAAATCAAGAGAAATAATAATAACCTCTATGAAATTAAACTACAAGATACACGAAAGAAAAAAATAATCATAATAAGCAGAAACTTAAATTGACACATAAGAGTAAGTAATGAGAATTGTGAGATACATGCTAGAAAATATAGATTTAAAGAAATGAATGGGATGGGATGAGTAATCTTAAATTTTATTTTATAGTATGATCTTTCTATAATTAATATTTATTTTAAGAAAAAAATATTTGATAATCTTTAATAATGATTCTAATAAGATTAAAATATATATTTTTCTTATCATATGAGAGATAATAAAATATTATGCAAAAACTAGAAAATAATAATGAATAATAATTTAATCACTTTCAAAATAGATTAATAATAATTAATCGATATCTTGGAACATACAATCATTGAGAAAGTAGAAATAAGTATCCAATGATAAAATGGTGAAACTTAAAATAAAAAATGATAAATATTTTCAAAAAATAAAATAGATGAAAATATTAATTAGTCTTTTAACCTAGATGTAAATACTATGCAAAATAAAATAATAAATTATATTAAAAAATATATATCTAAAAAGATTTTGAATGTGCATAAAAAAAATTACCAGCTTACATAAAGAAACCTAGTAGTTAAAATCATAGATTTGAACAAATTATTAAGGAAAAACAAACTTATTTTAAAAAAATACAAAAAAAAACAAAAATAAAAATACTAGAAGTTATATAAAGAATTTTAAAAATTAAAATTTAAGATATTTGATAAATTATATGATAAACTATAAAATCAAGAAGAAGAAATAATATTTATAAGTTAGCTAAGATGAGAAAAAAGAAAAATAAAGATAGTAATTTAAAATATATTAAATATAAAAATAATCAAATGCTAATAAAGAATAATAAATTCAAAAAAAATATATAAGATATGTGTTTACAAGCATAAATAAAAATATTTGAGGATCATTGGGTCTTAATATTCAAAAATTATAATATTAAGAAAAATAGATAAATATATAATTTTAGATTAGTAACAAGAATAATACACATAAAAATTAGACAAATTATCAAAAAAATGAATGCCATAAAACAAAATCCTAGAACATAATGATACCCCTATCAAAGTTGAAAGGATCATAATGTTGAGAGATTATAATGTTTATGTATAAGAACAAAAGAAAAGTTGAAGATTATAAATACTATCAAATTATTTTAAAATCATAAGTTATATTATGATTTTTTTAAAAAAAATAATTACCACATAAACTAAAAAGAAAAAAAATTATAAAATCAATTTAAATCTATACTAGGTAAGTCATAGTCACCTATGAATGATATCTACCTAACTAGATTAATTTAAAACAACCTAAAGAATAAATACTTATGCATATCAATAATCAATTTAGATAATACTTATGCCAAATTTCCAAATAATTTATTTTGATAAATATTATATAAAAAATATATATTAGAATTATATATTAAACTAACAAATTATATATATGAGAGATTGATATCTGGAGTTAGATTGATTCAAGATCATATTCACTAATTTTTAGTAATTGTCAAATTTTGTCAATGATCATGCAGTCTTTATATTAACAATAAATAAATTGAAAAGAAACCTTTAATAAAATATTCATTAGTGTATGTTATTTATAGATAACATATTATTAGTTGATGAAACTATGTGCAAATTAGATTGGAAACTAAAAATTAAAAAAAGTATGCTTAAGTTTATAAAATTTAGGATTAGTCATAGAAAAATAAAATATTTAAACGAAGAGTATAATCATGTTGAGAATAAAAATAAAATACTAATTAAAATCAAGAAATATCAAATATCAAATATCATTCAAGCCAAATATCAAATATCATTCAAGTCAACTACTTAGGCAATATATTATGTAAAGACGACAAGATTGACAAAAATATATTTTATAAGATTCAGATTCAATAGACCAAATAAAAAGGTATATGGATTCTTTATAAAGATAAATATCAAATAAAATAAAAAAATTATAAAAGAGCTAAGACCATTCAGATTTTATGAAAATGAATATTAGGCAACCAAAACAAAATACATTCAAAATATAATAAAAGAATGAAAGATGATGATAATAAGATAAATGTGTTATATGACTAAGCACAATAAAATTAAAAAAAAATTATTAGAAAAAAAAAATTAATATAACTCTTATAAATTATAAGACAAATAAGAATTGTCTGATGTAATTTTATCATGTCGAACATTAACCTACTTATGCACAATTTAAGAAGTATAAGAATTTTTGGGTAGAATGAGAAAAACAACTAGAAGCAAGCCTAAAGAAAATTAGGTAAAAATTATAAATAATAATTTAATAAATAAATATAGAATTACAAAAATTTTAACATAAATAATTATAAAAACAAGACTCATATAGTAGATCTCGAATAATTGAGACAATTTAATTAATGATAATGATACTAGTAATCCAACATTCTTAACGATAAAATATAGTTGATTTAATAATATTTTGTTATAATATTTTCTTTTGACCTAGCATGCATTCTTCTATCAAATAAAACTCAAGATAAAATTAATATTTTTTTAATTATAAATGTTAAATATCAAAATAATATTTTAAAATTTTTAATTTATTAATTTTAAATGAATTTTATTTCTCTCACAATTTAATATTAAAATCACATATTAAATATTATATTTTTATCGAATAATTTTAGGCACATGATAATATCATCAAAATTAAATATACTAATTAAAATCAAGTGAGTTAGGAGACTCAAGCATGACATAACATGATATGATCCAAAATCATGCCTCTACTATGGTGAAGCTCATGGCATAGCTTGTACTGAGTTGGGCAGAGGTAGAAGTGTCAAACAAGTAATATCTTCCCTACATTTATCTAAAAGGTGGCAGCCCAACACAACCAATTGGCATGACTTTCGGGCCGAGTCGTGCCAGGTCGTGCTAAGCCAAGTCAAACTTTGCTAGGATAGCCATGTTCGTTCAAGACTAGCTTGGGTTTAGGTAGAAGTGTTAACCGGGCAGAGCCGACCCGGCACGAGGCATGGCATGATTCAGCCGTGCCGGGGCCAGCCAGGCATGAAAATTTCCCGTGCCAGGGCTAGTGCCGTGCCGAGGCCAACCTGGCCTCGTGCCGTGCCTGGCCCGACACGGTACCGTGTTGAAATTAATTTTTTTTAAATTAAGGTTACGGGGGCGCTGAAACCCTAATTTTTTTAAAAATTAGGGTTTCGGGCGCTCCCAATTCCTAATTTTTTTTAAAATTAGGGTTTAAGGCACACCAAAATCCTAATTTTTTTTAATTAGGGTTTCAGGCACAACGAAACCCTAAATTTTTTTTTAATTTAGGGTTCGGCCCGACTTGGCCGAACCCGACAGATCATGCCACGAGCCCGTGCCAAGCTGAACCCCCACAAAATCGTGTCAAGCCAGACACGGCACGGTATAGTAATCGTGTCGGGCCAAACACGGCACGAAAGCACGGTCGGGCCTGAAAAAAACGGGTCGAGCCAGCCCGGAACATCCCGTTTGACACCTCTAGGTTTAGGCCAAGCTAGTCTGGTTCTTTTCATGCTAGCCTGGGTCAAGACCAAGCTGGCCGATTTGGCCAACCGGATTAAAATTGGACCACACAATCCATAGTGTCGGATCATTTCGTGTCATGCCTTTTGATTGGATCTTAGGCCCAGCATGGCCTAAGCAATGCCATGTGCCAACCAGTGGCACATCTAGACATGACGATGAACTGGGTCGTGGTGTGCCTGGCATGGCTGAGTCATGTCGTGCCTCATGTCGTGCCAAAGCCTCCAAGCCTAGTTGACACCACTAGGCTAGGGCCAACCATGCCTCATGTATGGCCAAGCACGACACGCATTCTTAACCCATTGACACAGCCCACAAGCATGAGACATAAGTCATGGATCATAAATCATAGGTCATGACCTCAACCTCACCTAGTGAATTTTAAAAAACACCCATTAGCCTTGGCCATTTCCCATTACATAAACATAATGAGGCCAAATAACAAAAGTAACTTGTTGCACCTATCCCTGTTATTGTCTGTAAAAAAAATAACTACCAGGCACAGATCTAATGGCTATCAAATTTTTTCCCATTTTAAATTCTATATATATAAAATATGATTTTTTTTTATATTTATCAAACTAATTTCCTCTTTCTACTTTCCTCTTTCTCTCTAAATTTCTATTTTTCTTATTTACATTTCCTCACTTTCCTCATCCTCTGCTCAATTGTGATATCAAATCTCAGCTCTAGGCTCTCTAATTTAGAAAAAGAAATGGAATGAGATTGTTGAACAAATAAAATTATGATATTATGATACATAATGTTTATTTGTTAATTTATATTATAATTAATAATTTATAAAAAATATAAAGTATAGTTTTTTTAATTTAGAATTATAAAAAAATTAAAATAAACAAATAATAATTTTAATATTAATAATTTTGACATAAATATATATAATAACATAACCCGATATAAAAGTCCAAAATCAAAATTAAATTTTCCTCAATATTCATGACTTATTTTCATAAAAAATAAGCACTAGTTGAACTGACCACCTTAACAGACATGCTGATCAAAATATCAAATATATATAATATATTTAATTTCAAGCAAACCTTACTGAATGACAAAGACTTTGAATTAGATTAATTTTAACTTTATTGACCCTCTTTAATTATCATAAATTCACAATAATTTTAAGAAATAATGAATGATCAGATTAATTATTATTATGGATCTTCCAATTTAATTTTTGAAGAATGCAAAAACAATCAATATTATGCATACCTACTTCTAATTTATTTATCATTAAATTTAAAAGATCACTAATAGAAATAATATAATAAAATATTATAAATTAAAAATTAATTAATACTTAATAAATTTAAGAAATATAATAAAATAAGATCAATGATGTCCAATATATAAAATATTTACGATGATGCATCATTCACATGTCTCGCCACACACTATATAAATTATAAGTATAAATTTAAATTTAAAAAAAATTAATTATCATGATATCCTTCATCCACAAGATAACCCTGTGATATGAGTATATAACAACTATTTAAAAAATATAATATTCAAAATAAAATTTTTAATATTATATTCAATAATTCTTCAAATAAGGAAGACCGAAGTCACTTTTAATATATTTGTCAGAAATATTAGAGAGTTAGATAAAATTTTTCATATTAGATATATGTGTATTATAATTAACGTAAGATTACAAATAAAAATAAAAATTATTTCCTCCACATTAGAAAAAATAAAAAATTCACGAAAATATTTTACGACACTTAACAGACAAAAAGAGTTTAATTGTTTATGCTTATCAGCATGCCTAAAAAGATTTCAAAAAAAATGTGAGATACTGTTAAAATCATACATACCTGATATTAGAATCATGTATTAACTACCAATACATTATATTAAACTATATCAATATAAAGAGTAATGACCTTATTATTTATAATTTAAACTAAGATACACTAATTTATTTTATAAAATTCATGAAAAATTTATATGATACAACAAATAAATATTTATCTGTGTATATTCTCACTATTTATATTACATTTATGTGCATATACAATATTAATAGCATATTTAACATATATAAAAGGTACCATACATTTTGATGTCATGATTATTAAGATAAAATCCAAATATTTTAAAATATTAGTCATTCATTCTTACTTTATGTTACTTGACTACTTGTATGAATCTTGAAATTAAGATAAAAATAATAAAAAATATATTAAGGTACATATTTACTTGCATAAATCAAATAAATAAATCTGAAATTTTACTTATAAAAAATTAACTAACATATTTATATTTTATGACACTGGACATTATAATTATAGTGAGGCTTCAAGTATTGATATGAATATTATATTTAAAAATAATTTTTTTATTCAGTTAATAATGAGTAAACAACAGAATAGTCCGACAGATTAAAACAAATTATCTTAATACTTAGATGCCAATTAAATATTCTATTCTATCACTTGATGATAAAATTTAAATATTATAAGTTGATAAAAATCATAAGAATCCACTTATCTTGTACCATCAAATATGACAATAAACTATTGACCCCTTTAAAATCTGGCAAAGTATCAAAGTCTACTTTTTCGCAACTATCAAAATTATTTTAGATTGAAAATCTATACTGCAAATAAATATCATTGAAGCAATAACATATTTAACAAAAAGAAAGATTCAAAATTAGATATTTAAGATAAAAGAAAAAAATTACTTGAGAATAACTTAAGAGACATCAAGAATATTAAGGTCACCACTAATATTACTATCAAAATCATACATAATGATGATGATTTATATATGTACTATCATACTATATATATAGACTAATGAATCATATAATGATAATATATTTATTTTATTTCTACTTCTGTTTGGTTTATGCATCATATTTATTATTTTATTCTCATTAATTATTAGTGGTTATTAATATTTTAAGTTTTTTTTGGGTTTATCATTTAGCATTTCAGATTATTTTTTTTCATATAATATTTTGAGTTGAGCCGAATATAAAATATTTTTTTACTATTGATTTAATCATTTAATTCAAATAAACATATAATGCATTTAAGTTTTTTAATTCGTTATTTTAATTTTTGATATTTCTAAAAAAGATAAATTTAATATTTCAAAAAAAAATTAATTGAGCCCTTGGGCCACCCACAACTGACAAGACCCAGCATGACCCAAAACTAACTCGGCATGACCTAACAGAAAAATACCCGATTGAAAGCCAATCAGGCTGTGTTAGACTAACTCATAATAAACCGGAGCTTGCATAGCATAACACAAGGATACTTCTTATATTGTGTCAGACACAATATTACATGATCCATTTGACACCTACAAAAAACCTGACAAATCATATTCTTGAGATTTAGTTTTATTTCTTTTGGGCTTTATTTTGTTTATATGAGAGAACTCAGCATTCATGCTGCCCCAATTTGGGTGTGTATTTGTTATGTTTATAGTTTTCAAAATAAATGAAAAAATAACTTCACTTTCCTTTCTCTTTCTTTTCCCCTCTCGTCTTCTCTTTCCACAATTCAATAAACCCCAACATGGTATTAGATATGTCAAAAGTCAATGGGATGCTTAACGGTCCTAAAGTGATTGGCGCATAAATACATGATGCACCATATGCTAGTATAAGCAACAGCAAGCTTGGTTAAAATGTAGTACTATCAGTCTCCATTATGAAAATAACTCCCAATAATTCTTTCTATTGTAACATTTCATTTATGATGTGTGCATTGTATGCAAAATCTCCTGTCTATGCATCCACCTAAACTAGTACTCCATTCTCCTGTGATTATCTTGCCAAAAAAGGATCTAAACAATATTAACCAAAAAAAAATATTTTAATTTCACTATGGATGATCCCATATCATCAACCCCAAACAAGACCACCATAACAATAAAGTAATAGGCATCAAATAGGCACATATTCTTTGAATTCTCAAGGACAGCAACTCCCTAATTTGGCAAAACAACTATGGCTTCAACAATAACCAAAAGAAAAATAATCGCACAACACATTCATTTGGAACTCTGCTGACTCCTTTTTGACTTCCAAAGGACAGCATTCCCTGTAGTGGGCATGGCAGCCCCAGGTGGCACCTCTGGCGACATTTATCTGTGTGGTGTCTGGGCAAGGCCACATATAGTGGCCTCGCATTTGTGTGTGGCAGTGAATGCCTGCACCTGGCAGTGTCTGCTGTTGCCATATCTAGCCATGGCCGCATTTGGCAGCACCATATCTGTGTTGTGTCTGGGCAAGGCCGAATCTAGTGGCCTCACATTTGGGTGTGGTGGTGAATGCCTGCACCTGATGGTGTCTGCTGTTGCCACATCTAGCCGTGGCAGCATTTGGCGGCACCATGTCAGGACGTGGAAGCATCTTCCTGCATCTGCCTCCTGATAGAATCTGGGCACAAGGAGCCAGGCATGGGGAACTCAGCAGTGAGAGCACCAACAAAGGATCTAGTTAGACAAAAAGACACCCAAACCCTAAAGAGTTTAAAAAATTCATGCTCTAATATCATGAGAACTAAAAATTGCAACGTCAAAAAAAAAAAAACAAACAAAAGGTATACTTGAGAATGGGCTCAAGAGACAATCTTGCTTTCATATGTAATCTGGAAAGAAGATTTGACAAAATCATATCTTTGTGCAACAGTACTAGAGGTAAAGTTTGAACAAAGGGAATTGTTTGCTTGTAGAATGACATGAAGTCCTCTGCAGTATTTAGCTCCTGGGATTCATAAAAGAAAAAATCTGTGTTAATAAAAACAGGAACAGCAACAACTTCAACACCACAACAAACTCATATCCACCTTTTAACAGGATATTTCATGTATACTAGTTCAGATATTCTTGGTAATGAAATTTACTGCACAAAATAAGAAAATGAAGATGAAATTGTGTGCAGAATGTGTGTGCGTGTGTGCAGAATGTGTGGGTGTGTGTGCGTGCACAGTATGTGTAAACATCAAGTGTAAAGTTGTGGGTGTGTGGCAAGAGCAGTATGAGGTGTAGTGTATGTCACAGAGAGTTAAAAATGCATATGCATGAGTGACAGTGTAGCAGTCTCATTGAAGTGAATTGCAGTGTGTTGTAGTGTTGAGTGCGGTGCAGTGTTGTGTAACAATGTGGTGTCATGAGGTGTGTGCTAGAGTGGTGTGCAGTGTGTCAACCTACTTAAACAACCTAAAGGATTAGCCCAGTTTGACAGCCCTCTTTCATAGTCAAGCTAACCCAGAATGAAAGTTCAACTTGATGCAAAAAATTAGATCGTGTCAGCCCAGCACAGCATGTTTGCCACCTCTAGCTCTAAATAAATAAAAATCTCTAAAGAAGCCAAAGATACCGAGCAGATTCTTTTAATCCTATTCTTTTAATTGATTTCCAAAAAAAAAAAATTTATAGTTGGTATCTTATTTCACACATTTTGTCATATTAAAATATTTCTTTTTTAATTGAACTCATTTATTATTTCTTATAATGGTACAAAAACATTCAAGTCACCTTTTGAAACACTATTTTTTCAAGATGATGCTAAACTTTGGTAAGAATACCTCTAATAAAAAAAAAAGATATTATCCACTCTAATAAAAATTTGAAATTAACACACCGACCTTCAGAAATACATATTATTAATTGTAAATAAGTATTCACTATGAATATTACTCTTGATAATAAAATAAATTATCAAATTACCAAGATAACCTTGGTAGGAATACTTATTTTTTTATAATTACTCATTTATAGATGTCACACTAGTTAGACATAAAGAATAATTTTATTCATGATGACATTTAAGAAAATATGTATATAAAACAATCACCTAACATGTGAGATCAAACAAAGCGCATAAATAAAATATTTATATGATTGTTGAAGATCATATATGATAAAAAAAAAAATCATCAAGAACTTGATGAAACATATTTTTAATCACAATTACTTCATTTGGCATGCAGAGATATGTTATGAATTTCTCTTTATTTTTTAACACAAGTTCAGATGAAAAAACTTACTTTATTAATTGTATTGTAGATAATATGCTAATTATGGATAGATAACAAGTTAAAATATATGAACTCATTGAGTATGTTGAATCATAATTTTAAACAAAAAACATTAGTAGGCAATACTTGTTATAAATAAGACCATATATATTAAAGACAAGGCTAGGGGGTGCTTAAAACACAGGAGCTTCGAAGTGCAAGCAAAGGCGCCTCACCACTACCATTTTCATAAGGAATTGAAGGACCCAAAAAAAGGTATGCCTCGCTTCATCAAACAAGTTGTTGTAGGTTATTCATGGAACGAGCCCGAGCAACTAGAATTAATATTAATCTTTTATTTACTTTCAACTCAATAATCATTAATTAGCTAAATATAAAAAAGATTACAATGATAAAATTTATAAACATAAAAGTTAGAAAAACATATTAATATTTGCTGTCTAATATGTCTGAAGGGCTACAGCAATTTCTTTTCATTTTATTCATATCAATGTTTTGGATCCATACATGATGATTTTCATTAATTTGGTACTTTTATACATAGGTCGAAAAAACCAACATTAGATTCACTCTTATTTTGGGAATTTCACAAAAAAATTAACCCAATTTAATTAAAATATTCAGACTTTAATAAGCAAAAATACCCTGGAGTATGCTTCTAATTAATTCTTATATTTTAAAAAACATTGAATAATACATCATATCTCATAATGGGTGACAAAAAAAAAAGATAAAAATTAGATTATAATTACAAGAACACTTCTATTGAACATAAATATATTCAAACATTATTGAGTTGGAGTGGTGAGGAGCATTAGGTATTTGATCAGCTAAATACTTTTGTCTAGTCACAATGCATGGTTGCTCGATGATTAGTTGAACGAGAAAACCCATGGAGGACACAAGTTCGACTCCCCCTCTCAGTGCTTATTTATCTCCTACAATTACTAGGACTTGCACTCATTAATGCCCAAGACCAAAAGAAATAATTGAGGCATCAAAATTTAAATTTGACTCAGATATTCATGAAAAAATACAAAATATTTTTATATGTCCTTTTAGAATATCTACCAATTTAGATCTTTTATCCAAGAGAAAAATTATACCAGTTACCCTAATATTCTTTTTGGAATACATATATTAACATCACCTTTCTCCGAACAAAATAAATGTATGACTCATGCCAGTTAAGCATGTTTTTCTTTGGTATTGTCCCACTCAAAAAATTGTATCATTATTATTCTTCTAATGAGAGAAGAATGATGGGGTGATTATGTCATCTTTGAATATAACTCCTTCAAGGATTCATCTTTGATTGATGCCCCTTAGTAGTTGTCTTGTTGTGGATTCAATCTCATTACCAATAAAAACAAATGTTCCAATCACTGATGATATTGTATTATCTTTTACGATATATTATTATTAAATCATTTTGTGTGACCATTGAAGATGCTAATAATACTAGTAAATCTAGACACATATAAGAAAGTGTGTTTGTCATTAACTCTATTCAAATAAAGAATAATTAACTATATGACCCAAAACAATTGTTCATGCTTATATTAGAAGAATTCATCACCATCAACCCCCGGTAAAAAAGTCATCATAACTAGTTAATTCTTTAAAAAAAATTAACTTGGATCACCTAATTGCTTTACGAAAATAATTAAGAAAATATTCTACAAAATATCTTATCTCATAAATAATTTTTTATTCTTACTTGAATACCTAATTTTCTAATTTTTATCTCTCTTATTATAAGTGTTAGGATTCTAACTTTGACTTCAAAAATATTTAATCAGCCACAATAGTGATAACCTATGTTAAAAAAATTCATGTTATCACTGTTAATCAATCTTAAAAGATATTATGAGAAGATAATCTGACTAAATATCATATCTTGCAAGATAACTTATATCTTGCAATTTGACATGTGTGTAATGTATTAATTAAATGTGACAAATATATTTCTTTACTGTGACTTTAATAAAAATGAAATAACCATGAGATTACACACTTTCAAGAAGCACAAATTGTATTTATAGAATTTTGAAAATCTTATATATGCAAAAATAATCACTGAAAATATTATTTAGTAGATTTTCTTTAATTGTTAGATTATTGAGATCCTATAAATATATTTCATATTATTCTTGTTTTTATAAATATAATTTAGATGATAAATATATTTTTTTATCAAATTATGTAGATGATATTATTATCATATGATATTTTTATGCAAAAATTCAAACAAAAGATTTTGACCAATTTTATTAGTTTCTTAAAATTTAGATTGCTTTTTGAGATGGAGAAATAATTTTAACAAGGTAAACATACACCATAGATATTTTTAAAATCATAGTTTTAAAATGCTCGTTTTAAGCGCATCTAGGCTCAAGTGACCACTCGCAAGTATAGCAACTCGTTATCCAAGACATCCACCTTATTGACTTTATTTTTTTTAAAAAAAAAAATTATTCATGAAATTTTATTTGTATATAAAATTGATATAATTTTATTGCTTTTTTATTAAATATTTCATTTAAATATTTGGAGTCTTAAATTTTTTATTTAATATATTAGGTTTTAAATGATATTTTATATAATTAATATGAGTGCTAAGTTGCATTTCAATTCACTCATGCATGTGCCTTGCATTGTGCATTGCACCTAAGATATAAAAAAATTTTGTGCCTTAAAACAACTTGCACCACCTAAAACAATGTTTATGAGTTTAAATTATTAAAGTATGCTCTAATGGATACTCCACTTAATCTAACTATAGATTTATATTCAAACATAAATATTCCTATTAATTCTAGTAGATTTAAGAGGATCATAATAAAATTTAATTATTTAATAATCATCAAATCAAAAATCAATTATATTATCAATATAATTTATTAATTTATTTTAAACTCTAGATAAAAGATTTATATTGCCATTATTCTTCACATACTCAAATATATTAAAAATATTTTTCGACTAAGAATTTCATTCAGATACATGAAACACATTAATTTGACTAATTATTTGAAATAAGCTGAACTCTAGTAATCACTAAGATGAGATTTGCCATAAATTATCTTTTTTTTTGAGAAGTAATCTTGCTTCAAATATTTGTCATTGGTAAATTTTTTTGAATGACTTACTCAAATAGTTGATTTTTTAGTTTCCATAATATCACTCTATTTTGTTATAGTCAGTCGACATGATACATTATTTCTAATCTAATTTTTCATGAACATACAAACCCCATTAAAATAGACATTCATTTCATCCAATATATGATACAAGAAAATTTCATTACCATCGCCTATATATCTACAAGACACCAATTTGAAAATATGTTTAAGAAGACTTTGATAGAATCTCATATAACTTATTTTTCATCTAAATTTAATGTTTGAGACATGTAAACATCAAATTAACAAAATATTTAATTATAATTATTATGTATTTTTATGTTGTAGGGTACTTATAGTGTATAAGGGAGTACTTGTGTATTTTTTTTTTCATACAAATATGTATATATCCACACACATGCATATATAGATATAAATATTTGCATACTATATTTTTTAAAATTTTTACATATTAATAAAAATTAACATTCCTTTTATTTAGCAAAAATAATTTATGTGTAATTATGTATTGCAATTTAATAAAGATTATAGATAACAAATAAGAAGTCATTTGAGACAAACTACGATGAATGACAACTCTGAGTTGTCAGCCAAAACACACTCTTAAGACAATGTTCTATGAAATATATATCACATATATACTAAGTGTATATTACACTTACTAGGTGAGTGTCCATAAAATTATGTGGGGTTCTCACATCAGTGTGTTTGCATTGTTATGAGGTTTCTCATATAGTATCCATGATATGAGCATACATAATTATTAAATCGAGATTCAAATCAAGAATCAAAATATTTGATTAGTAAGTTAAGAATTAAATCGTAAATTAAATTTTTTATAACTTTTTTCCACGTTAATTAAATTCCTATTTCTTACAATTGACGAATTTTTTTTTGTATTTTAATTTTTTTTTTTGTGATTTTTTTGGTATTTTGTTGATTTTTCATGGTAAATTCATAATACCAAATGTTGGAGTTATTTATTTCCACGTTAATAAATTTTTATAGTTGATATTTTTTTTATATTTTTATTTTTATTTTTATAACTTTTTGAGGATCTTGAACCTTTGAGAATCGATATTAAATCGATTCATGTAAATCAAAACACAATTTAGCGATTCAGTCTTCGATTCAATTATATTTTTGATTCTTTTAAAGAGTCAGATCATTTACCTCCCAAATCATGAATAAAATCGTGGGTCCTACAATTTTGATAACAATGTGTATATATTACACTCAAGGCTTTTCTAGACTGGTTCAAGTTTTTCCATTTTAAATTGTTCAATCAAGATCAATATGTATCTATCAGCACATCAGGACATTACAGCATCAAATAAAAAAGTTCAAGAGGACTAAAACTGAAACCAACAAATGCACATAAGAAATATAAAATCTTACCCTCCATTCTAAAAGGCATTCCAAGAAAAAACAGGACCCTCTTGATGGCTCAAGCTTCACCTTATCAAGGCAATGATAGACATTAATATCTATGTCTTCTACTCTCTCGGAGAATGTCTTGAACTGTACAAAACAACATAAAAGAATATTATTAACAATGCCAAATACCATCTCTTTTTTTATGGGATAAATAATAGCATACAGAAACCCTCTCCCACACCATCCCCTTCCTCACCCTTTCTCTCTCTCTCTAGACACGCACACACATTGCCCATATAGGCATTATGCAAATCACATATATTATATGTGCAAAAAATGTGGTTCAAATTCCTTTAGATTTTCCAGCTGCATAACTGTTTGAAAGTTAACTCAAGTCGTACAGCCTCCTTTTCAGTTACATTTAAGTAAATGTTTTGATAACTAGATACAACCTTCTCCACAATATGGACCTATATCATATAAATATCAAAGAAAAGTCTATGGAATTTTATTTTGGTAGGACCACTTAATGTTTGCACTGAGACTTTAATCGTGCAAGACAAGTTCATATGGTTGTAGTTATAACCCACAGCCTTGAGCAGATCCTTAGAGATCCTACAGCTCAAATGGCCATCCTTAGGACACACATAGCTCTCTTCATGCAGACTCCGACGAACTTAGATGATAGATTGACCATGATGAAGGAAATAATAAGTGTGTGAGGTTCATTGATTGAAAACGAGTTCAGAAAAAATAGTTCACAATTTAAGCATCAATCTTAATGGTTTGGCATGATCTCATTTTCCGTATTGTTTCCCAAAAGTAAAAAACATAAATTTTCAACAATGGACAGTACTAGAAAACAACCCCTGCGTTCCCTCTAAAAAACAAAAAAAAAACTTATGGAAGAAAGAGAAGGAAAGTTTGCGACTTACCACAAACCTGCGGCTGCTACCAGGAGAGCTGTTCAGCGACTTGACTTCTGTATCATGTGACATGATTTTCAATTATCTGTCTTTGAATAATTATATCTAACCACCTGCTGGTGCTTTGAGAAAATTTTTGATCACCTATAAGCATCAAATATTTGCTCGCATCAAATATTTGCTCGCATCAAATCAGTATGTGCTTGTAAACACACACACACACACATATATATATATAATGTTGCGTATGTACATTTGGATAGATAATATATGATTACATGTGTGTGTGTGTGTAAACATACATACATACAAGTGTGTATAAATATATATATATATATAAACATATATATTACTGTACACATAATTGTGTGTTTGTCCAAACACAGACACAGTATATAATTGTGTGTTTGTTAGAACACAGACATATATATAGACATTATACACATATAACAATCTATATTTCCACCGCAATATATATACACCATATCAGTGTGAATTTTTAGACACAAATATATATATATATAGCATCATATACGTATTTGGAAATACATATATTCTGTTGTACATATAAGTATGTGTTACAAGACATACTACAGTATATATATATATATATATATATATATATATTGTTGTAACAGTTTACGGATTTTCATGATTTACTGCAGCATACACAGATTTACTCATCATAAACCACCAAAATGATATACAACATATGTTTACAATCCATACTTAACAATCCATGCGATTTGTGTACCTTTGATGAGGTTGACGCAATTTTGGAGAGCTTTAGAAAGGCAACGATTGTAGCCGTGGCTCAGGCCCTGATGTTTTGGAATAAATTAAAGTTTTAATTATGTTTTATGCATTCCCTATCAAATAATTTAAAAAAATGATTTTAAATATTAAAAAAAAAAAAGGAAAAATTATGTTTTGGGATGCTCCACCAGAAAAATTTAAAAATTTAAAACTTATCTTTTTTAATTTGAAAAAATATCACCAAACTCTAGAAAACTAAATTTGAGACACTCTATTACGTTTATACTAAAATATCCTTCATTAAATCTCTAATCTAAAATTTAGTCACACTAATTAATTCTTTCTTCCTCGCCCATCGGCCCTCACCCATTGGCTCTCACTCATCAGCCCTCGCCCTCTCCCATAGGCATTAGCATTAGGCCCTCTCCCATTACATGTAGCTCGAAGACGAGCTCAAGGAGCTCGTTGGGCGAGTCTTCGAGCTCCATCGAGCTCGACCATGAGCTCAAAAATGAGCCCGTCAAGCTCCATTGAGCTCATCTTTGAGCTACAAGAAATGAAAGAGGGCAAGGGGCTCCAGGAGATGGAAGAGGGCCGAGGGCCAAATTCGAATGCCTATGAAAGAGGACGAGAGCTAATAGAAGAGGGCCGATGAGCGAGGGGAAATGAATTAATTAGTGTGACTAAATTTTAGATTAGAAATTTAATGAATGACATTTTCGGATAAACATAATAGAGTACCACAAATTTTAGTTTTTTTAGAGTTTGGTGACATTTTTTCAAATTTAAAAAGATAGATTTCAAATTCTTAAATTTTTCTGGACAACCCCATAACATAATTCCCCCTAAAAAAATACCAAACTCGTTATTATTAAATTTTATGTATCCAAATCCTCCCTCCTCAGGGAGCTCAATGTGCTCCATCAAGCTCCTAGGTGGAGCTCAATGTGTGTATGTGGTAAAATTGTTTATAATATGTGTAGTTACAATTTTTTTATTTTTAGAACTTATTTAAAATAATTTATTATAAATTGTTTATATTAAAAAACATATATATATATATATATATATATATATATTAATATGTATAGATATATGTGTGAGTGTGTGGTTGTGTGTATGTGAATTTCATTAAATTTTTTTATTTTAAAAATTTAATTAAAAAAATTATTATAAATCATATATATTAAAAACATATATATATATATATATAATATGTGTATGTGTGTATTTATATTTATTATTTTTTAAAACAATTTATAGTAATTTATTTAAAATAAATTTACAATATCAATAACTTTTAATTACATTTACATATATATACATATGTAAGTGTGTGTGTGTGTGTTCATATTTACATATATACATATATATATATAATAGTTTCATGTTTTTCTTTGAAAATATATCACATCGATAGGTGTGTGTGTGTGAGTACATACATTTGTGCATGTGTATATATATATGTGTGTGTGTGAAATTATAAATTTATTGAATGTGTGTATGGATGTGTTTATATATGCGTCTATATATGTGCATATACAAGTAAACATAAACTTAAATTTTCATAACTTAATCTTAAATCTGCATAACATAAACTCATGGGTAACCTAACCTTCACAAACTACAAAGTTGGGAGAAATCGAGGAAGGAGATGAGGTATCGGTGAGGAGATGATGCGCAATTTCGGATGTATATGTTTGTATACATACTTTTCCGTTTGATGAAAAGGAGATACAAGGAAGAAGCTGTGATTTTGGATGCAAGCACCTTCGTTTTATTGGATTTCAGTGACTTCGGAGGAGGGGCGAGGGGGGGAGGGGCGAGGGGAGGAGGGCGAGGGATCATTTAGGTAACTAAATTTTAGAATTAAGTTATGGATATTTTAGGATGCTACATTTCATTGCCCAAAAAATCAATTGGTTGAAAGTTTGATTATTTTTTTTAATATTAAATTTTGGTACTTTTTTTTTAATTATTTAATAGAGTGTGCATCAAATCATATTTCTGCCTAAATTAAAGTTACTGAATTTCTAATAAAAATTAATTAATTTTTGTTTGGAATATTAATATTTAAAAGTTTGAATATTTGACCATTCCCTCTATTTTAAAGGACGCATTTTTAGCTAATTTGTTTTTTTTTTTTTTTTTTGGAAATCAAGAGCTTCGAACCCCACTTACATAGTGGACTGTGGATCCCTACATTCTCCTTAGGCCCCCAGAGAAACGAGCAGGTAATAAATTGATGTGTGCCTTTACGTGGGACACGTATGTGGCAAACTTGGTCAATATGTGTTAGTTTGTTAGTCGGTTTACGTGTTAGTGATCTGTTATTTTTCCTAGTAAATAGCTGTAGTTGTTAGTTGTTATGTATTGGGTTTATTTAAATGGGAAGAGGAATGAAGGAGAAATTATTCTTTTCCAGAAATCTTCCTGTTTCTTTTTTCTTTCCTATTGAAAATTCTTCTTAACAAAGTGGTATCGGATGGTACTTTCTCCGTAAAATTCCTCGTAAAACCTTCATTCTATCCTCTTTGTGACTCATTACCATGGAAACACGAGGCAAGACGAACGCAAAGTTCCGAGACGAGGTGAACAACATCCTATCACGTCATGAGTCTAGTTTGGAGCAAATTCATTCTAGTCAAGGATAGCTCCATGCAACTCTACAATATGTTCTCAGCAAGCTGCAAGCCTTACGTGTGACACGCAACTCGTCTACGTCCCATACAACTGAAGTGAATTCGTTCTCATCCCTAGGTGGAGCTTCTAGCTCTAATAGTGACCCTTCTACCCGGCACTTGAAACTCAATTTTCCTGCATTTGATGGGCAAGACCCGCAAGCTTGGATCTACAAGGCAGAGCAGTTCTTCTCCTTTATAAAAACATTCCACCAGACCATCAAGCACAATTAGCTTCCTTCCACTTGGGAGGTATTGCATTGCAATGGTATCGTTGGTTAACAAAGTTCATGGGGCCACTCTCTTAGTCAGACCTTACTAGAGCTGCACTCCTACGGTTCGGTCCAACTGATTACGACGATCCCGCTGAAGCACTTACACGGCTGCAACAAACCACCACTGTAGCCGCTTACCAGGATTCGTTCGAAATACTTTCTCATCAAATTGATGGCTTGCCGGAAGGATTTCTTATTGGCAATTTCATTGCAGGATTAAAAGATGATATAAGGTTGGATGTCAAAATCAAGCATCCCAAAACCTTGGCAGAAGCAATTGGAGTAGCCTGGCTAATCGAAGAACGCAACCTCCTACAACGGCGACTAAGCTCATCGTTCCGCCCGACTTCCACGGCAATCAGAACCCGGGTAAATGTCGCTCCCACGCCAGGGGTTCTAGGTCCAGCGACACGCGTGGCTAACACCACTCCAACCCTTCGACGGCTCTCCAACCAGGAAGCTCATGATCGGCGAGAAAAAGGCATATGCTACTACTGCGATGAGAAATACACTCCAGGGCACCGGTGTGAACGTCCCCAGCTTTTTATGATCGCAGACCCTAGTGACATGCCACCCAAAGACGAGGAGATCAACCACCTACCTGAAACCGAACTTGAATTGATACCTGAAATCTCCTTGCACGCCATCGCAAGCACTGACCATCCACGGACATTACGAGTATCGGTATGCTGCAAGCTCACAAAGTAGCCGTCTTAATTGATGGGGGCAGTATGCATAACTTCATTGACCAGACCTTAGCTATGAAGATTGGCCTCAAGGTCTCTCGCCAAGAGAGAATACAGGTAGTGGTGGCTAACAAAGAGAAAATTGAATGTGCAGGGTTATTTAAAGGATTGGCTATTGTCATTCAAGGGTGTCCAATTGTTGCCAACTTCTACGTTTTGCTAGTAACAGCATGTCCCATGGTTCTCAGAATCCAATGGCTTGCCACGTTGGGACCGGTAAAAATGGATTACGCACAACTCACAATGACATTCAAACTACACAACCAATTTTACTTTTTCAAAGGCATGAGAAACCATGGACTTGGAGTCCTCACAGATAAGGAAAGCTCGCGGGGCCCAGGAGGTTATGGAATAGCATTTTTAATTCAAATACTCTCCACCAAATCCTCCTCCACTAACACACCTTATCCTCCGGATTTGAATCAACTCTTATCCAATTTTTCTCTAGTCTTTCAACCTCATACAACTCTGCCACCCAAGCGACCTCATGACCACATTATTCCTATACTGCCAAATACTCCACCCATTAACGTGAGGCCCTACCGCTACCCTCACTATCAAGAATCCGAGATAGAGAAAATTGTACGAGAGATGCTTCAAACCGGTCTGATACGACCCAGCAACAGCCCATTCTCATCTCCAGTTCTCCTAGTTCGCAAAGCAAGTGGAGAGTGGCGGTTCTGCATTGATTATAGAGCACTCAATACCATGACCATTAAAGACAAATATTCAATCCCGGTTATTGACGAGCTCCTGGATGAACTCTACGAGGCCCATTATTTTTCGAAACTTGATCTTCGATCAGGCTACCATCAAATCCAAGTTCAAGAGGAAGACATTCCGAAGACGGCATTCCGAACCCATGAAGGACACTACGAATTTGTTGTTATGCCGTTTGGCCTTACTAATGCTCCGGCAACATTCCAAAGCTTAATGAACGACATCTTCAGACCTCATTTACGTAAGTTTGCTCTAGTATTCTTCGATGATATATTAATATATTCCAAATCATGGGAAGAACATCTCTCACATCTCCAAACAGTCCTCACCATCTTAGCCGTCAACCACTTGTTCGCCAAGGAAGCTAAATGCCGTTTTGGAGTCACTTCAGTAGATTATCTTGGGCACATCATCTCAGCCAATGGTGTCTTTGTTGATCCTTCTAAAATTCAGGCAGTAGAGGAATGGCCCATACCCACTACCCATAGGAAGGTACGTGGATTTTTGGGACTTGCCGGCTATTACCGCAAATTCGTCCAAGACTTTGGAAAGATGGCGGCGCCTCTTCATCAATTGTTAACTTTAGATACAATTGAGTGGACTGATTCAACCCAAGACGCATTCCTCAACCTTAAGCACGCCCTCACCACTGCTCCGGTCATTGGTCTTCCTGACTCCACCCAGCCTTTTGTTGTTGAGTGCGACATATGCGGAACAGGAATTGGTGCCGTTTTGCAACAGCATGACCTACCTTTGGCTTATTTTAGCCAACATCTGAAGGGGTCCACTTTATCTCTATCCACTTATGAAAAGGAGATGTTGGCAATCGTAAAGTTTGTGCGACATTGGCGACCATATCTGCTAGGTCGCACTTTCATAGTTCACACAGACCAGATGAGTCTCAAATATCTTATGGACCAACGAATCACCACCCCGGCACAGGCCCATTGGCTTCCTAAGTTACTGGGCTACGACTATAAAATTGAGTACAAGCCAGGACTTACAAACCAAGCTGCAGATTCTCTTTCTCGTAAAGCAGAACTTGCCTTCCTCTCTATCTCTCAACCGCAAGCAAATTGGTGGGCCGGTTTACAACGAGAATGTGCTGAATATCCTTTTTATGGCCCTCTCGCTTCTCTTCCACATTTTGTTCATCGGAATGGCATATGGTTTCTACATGGGAAGGTATACCTTAATCCTGTGTCTCCACTGATCCATACACTTATTGCAGAAGGTCATGCTACCCCACAAGGTGGTCATTTTGGTTTCCACAAAACTCTAGCTCGCCTTCGTAGTGATTTCTGTTGGCCCAAAATGAGACATATTATTCAAGACTACATTCATCAGTGTGAGGTATCTCAACAAAACAAATCAGATAGTATGTCACCTGCGGGTCTCCTACAACCCTTACCGGTCCCCACCCAAATTTGGTCGGACATTTACATGGATTTCATTGAGGGCTTGCCTCCTTCCCACGGGCACACTACCATTATGATTGTCGTTGACCGACTCACTAAGTATGCCCACTTCATTGGGCTCTCCCACCCTTACACTGCTCTCCTCGTAGCAAAGACTTTTATCTCCCTTATTGTGCGACTACATGGCATCCCCACTTCTATTGTTAGTGATCGAGACTGAGTTTTCATTAGTTCTTTCTGGAAGTCTCTTTTCATCAACTGAGCGGCACAAAGCTCTGCATGAGTTCCAGCTACCATCCTCAATCCGATGGCCAAACTGAAGTGGTTAATCGAATTCTCGAACAATATTTGTGGTGCTTTGCTGGAAGTCAACCAAGAAGGTGGCAAGAGTGGTTGTCATGGGCCGAATTGAGCTATAACACCTCTGTTCATTCTTCCACTAAGATGTCTCCTTTTGAAATAGTTTATGGCATGCCCCCCCCCCCCCTTCCCTCCTTACTTATGTTCCTGGCACAACTCAAGTTGCAGTAGTGGATTCTTATTTGAAGGACCGAGATTCTATTTTGCGAGACTTACGCCACAATTTGCATCAAGCACGGAATCGTATGAAGAGTCATGCCGATCAGCACCGACGCGACGTCACATTTTCAGTTGGCAATTGGGTTTATCTCAAATTGCAGCCTTATCGTCAATCTTCAGTGGCCTCCCGTGCTTCTCTCAAGTTATCCCCATGCTTTTATGGCTCATATCAAATTTTGGCTCGTGTCGGCACCGTCGCCTATCGCTTAGATTTGCCAGTTGGTTCTCGCATCCACAATGTCTTTCATGTTAGCTTGCTACGGAACACTTAAGAGTCACTCCCATTGCTTCACCTGACTTGCCACCAACTTCTGATGATTCAACTGTCATGCCACAACCAGAGGCCATTTTGGACCGTCGCATCATTCATAAAGGAAAATACCATCCAAGGAAAGAAGTTTGAATTAAATGGAAGGGTGCCCCTATTGAAGATGCCACGTGGGAGAACGCTTGGTAGTTTGCGCGTGCCTATCCTGATTTTCCCCTTATGGACAAGGGATCTTTAGGGGGAGGAACTTGATGTGTGCCTTTACGTGGGACACGTATGTGGTAAACTTAGTCAATATGTGTTAGTTTGTTAGTCGGTTTACGTGTTAGTGGTCTGTTATTTTTCTTAGTAAATAGCTGTAGTTGTTAGTTGTTATGTATTGGGTTTATTTAAATGGGAAGAGGAATGAAGGAGAAATTATTCTTTTCCAAAAACCTTCCCATTTCTTTCTTCATTCCTATTGAAATTCTTCTTAACATAAATATTCCCAGTAAGCCCATCAATAAGACTTTAACTCGTGACCTCCTGGACATTGCCAAGAGTCTCGACCAACTAAGCTATTTATGAGAGAGATTTGCTAATTTGTTTATTTATTAGTAAAGCTGATTGCTTATATTCAAATAAAAGTTTAATACTTAATTAATAATTAAATGATTATTTTTATTTTGGAGTATAAAAATTTAATTTTTACTTATTTTTTGGTACCCATTTTTTCTTTTAAATTTTCAGTATACCCGAATAAAAAAAATACATTCCAATTCACTTAAAAATTCATAATTCTTACCCTGCTCTTAATCCGATCACATCATCACTCCAAAAATGAAATAAAAAAAAATAAAACTAATAAAAAAAAAATTTAGGATCAAAGTTAATAAAGAATTATGAATTATGATTCTTTGATGTGGATATTTTGTTTATATAATTTAAAAAATATCAAAATTAAATACAAAATATAATTCCAGACAAAAAATGCACCATTCAAAATTAATATAACTATATATATATTATTTTCATATAAAATGTAATTCCTGTCACATCATTCATAATTATTTGTATTATTTATAATACTCCCTTTATATATATATATATATATAATTGATAAATTTTATTTCATTGCTATTTAATATATCTTCTTTTAGTTTATGTAATATACACAATATTATTTTCATATAAAAGTAAATTTTTAAATAATTTTAATTTTTTAATTTGTTTGATAATAAAATTTTAAGGAGATCTTAATTAAAAAATTTAAATAAAAAAATATTGAGAATTCTAAGTAGATAGAGACATGCTTAATAAAAAATGAAGAATGGGGTCAATAAATTTTTATTTTAATGAAAAAAAAATTGGACCAATAAACCCTTTATAAATAATATACTCTTTAAAAAACAAACCCTACGCCCCAACCAACCCCAAATTGAACACGCCTCTCGTGATTCCCCTGCTAGGCCGCTACTGTGGCCACCGATATGGAGTAGATGTACCTTACAATAATTAATAATTATGATGAAAAATAAATTATCATTAGAAACTCTATTTATATTGGATAATATGTAATATATTGTTAATATGGGCAAATATGTAAAATATATCATTTTTTCACATTCAGTATTTATAATTATCAAATAATATATTTATCTTTGACATTCAATTTTTAATAATTTAATAAATAATTTTACAATACTTATGAAATTCAGCACTTAATTTTTTCAGCTTATCAAACAATACCCAATTATCTCTAACATAGAATAATTGACAAGACTATGTATTATAAATAGATCTCAAAGATCTCAACCATACATATTCATGAATGCTTCATGAATTAACAATAAAGTAACAACTTTTATTTGTTTAATTGATTTCCATGATCTTACAGCACTCCTTTTTAAATAATTGACTATTTTTTTTCTCTTCATAAGTTTTTATAAGATTCGAATCATCTACATATATTATAATTATTGCATACTTATTCTAATTTTATAATGAACACAACATATGAGCAAATTGACTATTCATTCATAAATATTTTAACAAATACTCACTCAAATAATTATACCACATGTAGGAACTACCTTAGTCCATGTAAAGATTTTTATAATTTCATTAAGTACATGTTTCAAGGTTTTGAATTAGTTGATTTAGCCATATTGAATCCTCTAGGAATTTTCATGTGTGTGTGTGTTTGTGTACATATTAGCATTAATTGACCTATATAAATAGGCTATAACAGTGTCTCTTAATTTAGATATGTTCAAATCATCACCAATGCACTAGATCTCATATGAACTCTAGAGTTAAATATGTTTGGTTGCGATCACTACTAAGACGATTGAGTAATATGAAAGTTTGTCGTGTGCGTTTATCCTGAGATTGATAAGGAGGAATTTAAGGAGAGGGTCAAAAAAATTAAAAAGATAACAAAAAAAATTTTAAATTTAAAAAATTTAAAAAACAAAAAAAAAACAAAAAAAAAAACAAAAAAAAAACAAAAAAAAAACAAAAAAAAAACAAAAAAAAAACAAAAACAACAAAAAAAAAACAAAAAAACAAAAAAAAACAAAAAAAACAAAAGCAATATCTATTAATAAAGTCATATAGAGACTATTAAAATTAGTAAGCATTAAAATGTGTTTACGTCAATTATAAGGGAATAAGTTTCCACCATAGTCTATGTCAGGAAAAACCTTGAGCAAAAAGTCATGTTTTATATCTTGAAATTTTATTATTTTCATTCAATTTCTCACAAAAACTCATTTTATCCACAAAGCATTAGTTTTTTAGATGTTTAAACTATATGACCAAAAACCTCTCATCTTGCTACTAAGAATCATTTATTTTTTTGACATTCATCTACAATTTGTGAGTCTTGATCTTCGTACTTTTTTATGAAGTCCACAACCACTTAGAATATAAATATACTCTCGTACAAAGGCTCATTAAGATTTCTTTAGTATTAGATACTAGTACTTGTTTGATGGACAAATGTTCATTTTGTATATCTTCACGAGCTAAATATTTATAAAGATGAGTCTCATTGTTCGTTTCTATTAATATTTCATATTGGCAAGCTCTTCGACAACATTAAGCTTTTCATATTTTGCTCTTTTTCTTTTTCTGAGTCATTGACATCAACATTTGTTGGAGCATTCATAGCTAGTATATGGAATTGTATTACTTTATTTGTATCCAGCTAGTATAGACTTCTAATTCGTAGTGCCTTGTAAAGGGATCAAGATGAGACAGAGGATATATTTCATATAATATCTCACCATTCTCATGGAACTGACTTGCTTCTTATTAATGGCATAAAAACATTTTCATTAAAGTGAAAATCTACATAGTGGGCAACAAAAATATCATCCATAAAAGATTGAAGATAATGGATACCATATGTAGAAGTAGACCCAGCAAATGTGTCAACACTACTACAAAAATCACAATCAAAGACGCTTAAAAGTGTCATTATATATATATAATGTCGCTTATCGATAGCGTCATCCGCTAGCGTGACATAAAAAGTCTATACATATAATGACGTTTTTTTGTAGTGTCGTTGAATCATACAATGATGCTAAAATAAAACATTATTTTTATTAACTATGACACTTAGTAAAAGCATCGAGGATGATTATGATTTAAATAAATTTAAATTTAATAATTATTGTAAATATATTTTCACCTGTTATTGTAATACTACATGCACATAAGAACAACATTCTTTACAATCCATACCAAGAATACAGTTTTCCAGTACAAATGGGAACTCGGACTTCATACAAATCAAAAAATATATATATAACACAATTTCAACATTCATTTCTTAAATTCAATTCAAATTTTCTGATATATGCAACCCTTGTGTGCCTTGACTCCATAAAACTGGTTCCTGCTAGCATGACAAAGTTAAGAGTTAATCCCCAAATAATATAACCTACATACAAAAAGATGAACAATAAATACTTACACTTGTAGAAAAAAATATATTATAGAGCATTGGAAAAAATGGTCCCGAATCATTTGAGGAGTATTTAAAATCATATTACCACATTGTAAGCACAGACATTTACTAGAAGTTTTATTTGCAGAATTTTGTAATGCAAATACAACAAAGCATTCAAATCCATCTTCATATTCCTTCAATCTTCTATCCTTTGGGATCCATGAACGATCCATTTTTAAAGAAACAATTAATTCCAATAGATATTACACTTCAAATGGAAGAAATCATCAATAGTCTAATGTTATTATTTGAGCAACCTCTTATTTATCTGTTAAAAGAAAATTCAAAAATCAATTTAATAAAATATTTAAATGCATGTCGGATATAAGATAGAAGAGATGAGCATTATTTTTTGTAATATTTTTGAATTTGTTAACATAGGCAAAATTATTAAAATAATATTTAAAAATGAGAAATTATTTCTCACAGTAAGTTTGCTTCATAGAAAAAAAATTATTTAAAAAAAATATCATTTAATTATACTTTAAATTAAAGTAAAATATGATAAAAGTCATTTTATAGATATGACATTAAATGTTTCTAGGTCCTTAGGCTAATTGATTTTGAAATGGCATGACTATAGAGCACACATTTTTATGAAATATAGCCTCATTTTTTTTCATTTTTGTCACTGTCTGATAAATAGAGGACGAGAGAACAAATAGAATAACATGTATAAAAATGACACGAGAAAAAAAATGAATGGATAAAGACATGCTCAATGCCAACAACAAGAATTGCCCACTCTTTATCTCTTGTAATTAGCAAATTGGACCTTGCAAGATGAACTGGAGATGAAGCCTGAAATGGGAAATGGAAAAGAAATCATTATTACTCTGTGGCAGAATAGTAGCCTGAAAATAGGGAGCAAATAACTTAACTAAGAAAAAATCACCGACAAAACCAGCACCAATATCACAAAATCTGCATAGAATGATGGAAACACAACTAATTAAACTTCAAAAAATAGCAACACAAAACACGATGCCGAATATATGATGCATAAGCCATGTACAACTCCACTTTCCATAGTTTGTAAATCAAAGCCGTGTAGAAACTAATGACAAGATTATTTGAACTACAATTTTTATCTTTCGATCACAATTTTAACTCCTTTTCATCTTTTTATTCTGTCTTGCCAATCTACAAAAAATATCAATATAACAATGGTAGCCATTAAGCATTATGTATTTTGGTAACATATATACTAATTTAACAATAAAGGGCAGCGAGGACCTGTCGTGCACCGCGTAATAATCTAATCACTGAGATAATGTGCGAGAATACAACAACCCGGAGGAAGAAAGATATAAATAAGCAAATAGATTTCCATCCCTAAGAGAAATGAAAAACGACGCCATAGAGAAGCATATCTAGATAAATCCTCTCCCAGAACCAAAAATGAGAACATAACGTTTATTTTTTTTCCTCCTATCTCTTTCTCTCTACTTGTGAATTATGATAAGTTTATGCATAATATAAGATGCAAAACAGAAGAATTTGGAAGAAGCTGCGAATAAATGCAAAATGATCGGAACACGTTCACATTCAGTTCTTAGGTTAACCTCGTCAATTTCAGTGATTCAATGCACTTTTATTTGATAAAAGTTAAAAGTATGAAAGAGCTGATATAATTATAAACTTAATGTAGAAACTTACAAGATGCTACAAATATGGCCAATGATATCGAAGACGCGAGCTTGAACCCGAGCTGATGGAAATGGCCGAACGTGATGAAAAAGAAGCGCAACTCTTTCTAGCGATGGATTCTTCAATATATTAAATTAAGTTAAAATAATATTAAATTTTTCACATAATTTTATTAAATCACCTTATATTTACTTTATATTTTTATTTCTCTTAGGGATAAATTAAATATTAACAAATTAATTTTAAAATTAAATATTATTACTTATTTTATAAATAAAAAACTTAATTTTGAATGTAAAAATATTTAGATATTTTTTAATTTTATCATAAGTTTCTGTTTATTTTTAATAAATAATTTTCAACTAAAATTTGATAATTTTTTTTATTTTTATAGAGTAAAAATAAAAATATTATTAATTATTAAAAAAAATAAATAAGAAATTAGTTAAAAATCAATAAATTCAAAATTAAATTTTTCACATCCATGACACTAATAAAAGTGACAAAGTTTTTAATTTTTAGCCCCTTATTCCTTGTAAATTTTTAAGGAGGTCAGAAATTTTCCTAACCTATTAGTCTTGACAATTAAAGATCTAGTAAGTGTCATTAAATGTATAATTACAAATATAATAATGATATTTTATAAAAGCGTCAAGATATAAAGCATCATTAATTTTAAGTTTTGTTAAATTAACAATGACACTCTAGTATGTGTCATAAAAACAGAATACATTGTCGAAATAATGACGCTTTTATAAAAGAGTCATTAAATGTCTAATTAAATATAGAATAATGATATTTTCTGAAAGCGTCAAGGAATAAAACGTCATTAATTTGCTGTTTTGTAGTAGTGCAAGTCGATCTTGAGAGCCTAACTTAGTGTGTTTAGGTAGAGATATGGAAACATGCATTGCACAACCAAATATATGTAAATGTGAAACATTAGGTTAGCAACCTAAAATAATCTGTGAATGTGAGAATTCATGAATAGACATAAGTAATCTTGTTCTCAATAATAATGAATTTGAATTGAAGTGATAGCATGAAGAATAACATATCCCCGAGCAGACATAAGTAATATTGTTCTCAAGAATAAAGGTCTTGTAATTAACTACCACTACTTAATAAGAGATTCGTATAACTTACTCTTAGTATAAGTATGTGTGCCAAGATGCTCAACATCAGCCTACATGTAATAATAAAGGAATGTTTGAGGAGCTCGCCAGCATATCAAGATGAATTGTCTTGATAGGAATGTCTGGGAATTGTGTATTGAGTCACATTATTTGAGCAAGTACACACACACACATACATATATATACATGCACACATGCACACATATCGATGAATATCTTTGATACTAAGAAGATTTTCATTGCTGAGGGTAAAATAGTAATTACTCTCACAGATCCTTGAATTAACATCAGACTCCGCTAATGTAAAATTAGAAAAAAAAAAGTATAATGAAGGATTGTGTGCGTGGCAGCACAATCTGCAAGGCACCCATTTTATATTATATGTCATGTAATTTATCAAGGTGTGGAGGGGTCCATATATTTTCAATTATAAATAAAGAAAATAATTTCATTAAAAAAATAATGTCAGAGTAAAGTTGTATGTATTCAAACGAGGATTATATAAGACTTTACATAAAAACACAATAGCTAATCATAATAAATATTTCTATCACCAATTAGATGTTTTGTTTTTCTACTAAAGTCCTCAAGGAAGCCAATACCATCTAAATAAGTTATGTCCACCAAGTCGACCACTTGAGTTGTCATAAACATATGTGTGTGTGTGTGTGTATTGGTATACTTTTTTTAATTAAAAAAATGACATTTTTTTAAATATTTTTGTAATTGTTGCACCAAAACACAAATTTTATAATTTAAAACTTAATATGAACAATTGCAAGGAAAAGAATGAAGATTTGTTTTGTGGTGCCCTATTCTCGAAATAATTAAAATTTAAAAACTTTTTATAAAATTTATAAAATAGGCTGGCCCGTTCGGCCCATTATATAACTTTTAAAAGCTTGCGTTGACTTAGAGGTATAAAATTGGACGGGCTACTTGGGCATGGCCCTACTAAGCCATGCATGACTCGGCACGACATTGTCTGAAACCATGCCTAGACCTAGGTCATGCTGGCTCAAGGCATGATCCGGGTGCCTGACCCATAAATATGGTCCATTGACACAATAACCATGCCCATAACTCAAATTGGGTATCGAGCACCATCCAATTCGATCATGTCAGCCCCACCCAATTTTTTTTAAAATTTAATTTTTTATTCTTAAAAATTCACCTGCCCCACTTGCTAAGCATGAAATGTTTTTTAATAACCCCGCCACGTGGTTGATTAAGCATATTTGCATGGCACATCCCAAGTACACATGGACGAGTGTGTGCCTCCCCCCTAGGACCTCGCCTGACCCTGACCTCGAGTAGATGCCCTGAAGCTTCTGGACCATCCACAACCTTCAGTTCCCCTTCCCGTTTGATTAATAACGATACAAAAAATAAAATAAAAAATTGTTGAAGATTTAGGCAGTTGGATTCACTTCCAACAACTATGGTAGAATATTCAATGAATGTCAGGTTTCTACCCTGTTTAAATATTTTAAAAACATTGAAAAAATTAAAAATATATATTTTCTTTAAAAATAAATCTATATAAATAGGATTTGAAATTTGATTTTTTCATCCAAATCAAATCTCTCTTATCTCTCACTCACTCTCTCTCTCCCAGTCTATGTTTTATCTCTCTAAAGTCTAAAGCTAAAATTTATAACTTAAGCTTTAAATTTTTGTTGTAAAGCTAAAAGAACAAGGACCGATGGAAAAAAAATTGGGTGTAGTGTGGGCCGTAGCTTTTTCTCTTTTTTCCATAAACTAGCCTAATGCTAACCAAGCATTATTTTGAAATTTTTATTTAGCTTTTTAATTTTATTAATATCAATTAATTTTTAATTTAGAAATTAAAATATTATTAAAATAATTTTAAATTTAATTATAACAAAATTAATATTAATGTATACATAGATAATTTTAATAATAATAACCCTACGGAAAGGTCCATGGCAGAAACCAGGTTTTCTCCCATGGTCTTGATCCAAACTCAAACATCTAAAAAAGAATAAACTAGAAAAATATATGTAGTTTGGACTCATTTTATCATAATACAAAATAAAAATACTAAGGGTATCGATGAAGAATCAGCACAATATAAGTATTATAAGAAAATATATACATATAAGAGTGCACATGGGACTGAGCACCTAAAAAGGATATGCAAATCTTTACACACAAAAATATGGTGCATTAGATCCTAGACAAACCTAACTAGATCTAGTTTAGCTTTTATGTTGAACCCCTTCATATACCACAACGAGTTAGGGAGGGAAGACATAACCAAATTGATTAACACAATGGGTCTTTTGATTAGATTTTAGAGAATCCTAGGGTAGTCAGTATTTTGCAAACATATTTTCAGCTTATATATCATAGGATTCCTAGGTCCACGAGTAGAAATGACATTCTAAAATATTATAAATTATAAAAATAAATAATAATTAATGAATTTAGGCAACATAATGGCATGATATCCATAAAGTTTGATATATGGACTAGTCGTGATGATGCATCTTTTGCTTGTCTCACCGCCCATTATGTAGATTTTAAATGGATACTTAATAAAAAGATATTAGGATTTTTAGAGATTATTCATCATCATGATGGCCTTGCCATATATGAGTGCATGATGAGAATTTCTAGAGAAAATAGTATTTAAAATAAAATATATAGTATTGCATTCGATAACGTATCTAATAAATGAATATCAATTAATATGTTTGCCAGAACCACCAGAGATAAGCCATTAAAAGAGATTTTTATGTTAGATGCATATTTCACATCATCAACATAATAGTACAAGTAGAGATGAAAGTTATTTCCATCGCTTTAGAAATAATATTTAACTCTCTAAAATTTATTCGGATGCCTAGAAGATAACATGAGTTTGAGACACCATTATAATTATACTCACCTGATATTAGAATCATGTGTTGTATATAAACACGTGATATCTGACTAAATCAATAGTAATAATGATGAACTTATTATTGGCGACTAATACCATGATATAGAAATTTCATTTATCAAAATTCTTGAAATTTTTTTAAAATATGATGAACACGTATTCGTTAGTTTATACTTCCACCATTTACATTGCATTCAGGTACATATACAATATTAGTAACATGTTTAGGAAATTTAGAGATGACCTGACATTTAGTGACATGACTGTTGCAATGGATCTCAAGTACTTAAAGTACTGATCTATGATTTCATCTCTTTATTATCTGGTTATATGTATGAATCATAGGGTTAATGTGGAAGGGGTATGAAATATTATGACACATATATCCATGCATATTAACCATAAATACCAACTTGAATGGTTCATTCATAAAAAGTTAATTGAGTTTTTTATATATTATGACACTAGCTGTGTTAGTAATTATAGTCAGACTAAGTAACAAGAAACTTCTCCATTCAGTTAGATATTATGGTATGAACATAGACACCGTATCTAGAAATAATGACTTATCCATTCAGTTAGCAAGGAAAAAATTATAGGGTATAGCATCAAATTGTAGCGAGCTGTCTTAGTACTTAGATATCAATTACTGATCAATTCTATCATATAATAGTAACAAGAAACTTGATATTTTATAATTGTAGAAATCATATGAATCAACCTATCCCATACTATCTAAGGTGACACTTGATATACTAACTCCTCCAATGTTGAGTGTAATATAAGAGTATGCTTTTTCTATTGTAATCAATATCATTATGGATAAGAGATTGAAATTATGGTTATATATCATCGATACACTAGCATGCATGACAAATTTAGCAGATGATAACGCATGAGACTTTGAGGATGTTGAAGTTGAGCCCATAGCTAGTGATACAATCAGATACTTACATGATAATGATTAGTTGCATACCGATTAACATTGGAATTGAGCTTGCACATCATGTCGCATGATTATGATCAATTATTTTTATTCTATGTTATTGTGATGTTATGTTTATTTTTTTTTTTTGGATTTGATTGGATGATGTTCGAATATAAGTGGATGTATTTTTTTTTTTTGATATTTTTGATTATTAAATTTTGTCATTTGTGTTAATGAATTTCTTTTTTTTTTGATTTATGTAAAATAACTAAAATATATAATGTCGTACTCGTGTGTCATAAAAAATAATGGGTAACTTAAAAATTTAAATTTGTAAAAAAAAATTAAAATTATTAAATCACAACCAGTGAGTTGGTCTTGGAGACCAGTCAACCTAGGCTGGCATCTCCATGCTTGACATAGCACGATCGGGCACGAACCATCTCGATTCTGCTCAGACTCGGGCTAGATGAGCCATGGTGGGTCATGCCCAACACGGCACGTTGACACAACTGGGCAACCAAAAAATAGGTTGAGCAGGCACGACAAGCCCATTTGACACATTTACATTAACCAAAAATATATTCGTTCATTGGTGCTAAAATATCCTATGATTACCATGTCATAAAATTTTAAAAAGAACAATTATGTAAATGAGACATAAAATGAAAATATTTAAGGTTTAATCATATTGTTTACAAATTTAAGAAAAAATATTACCAAAACAAAAATATACATAACATATTCTATTATATGTTTATATATATATATATATATATATCTAGTAAAATATGTAATATTTTATTTTACATAATGTGAATAGTATTTTTAAAAATATTAGTATTTTAAAGAAAAATTAGGGGTATTTTCGGATTCACATATAAAATTGGACCAAATTATAAATATTTTTCTTAAAAAATTAGTTCAAAACATAAATAATTTTATTCTAGGTCCCATCTACATAAATTTCCCATTTAAAAAAAAATAAAAAACTTAAATTATAAATCCATAACATTTATTTATAAATGTTCATCCTAGAGGTGTCAAACGGGATGTGCCGGGCTGGCCCGGCTCATTTTTAGCTGGCTCGACTATGCTTATGTGTCGGGCCATGCACGGCACGGTTACTATACCGTGATGTGCCTGGCCCGACATGGTTTTGTGGAGGTTAGCCCAACATGGGCCCGCGGCACGAATCCACCCAGTTCGGCCCAGTAGGGCCGAACCCTAATTAAAAAAAAATAGGGTTTGGCAGCGCGGCGCCGCCGAGCAGCCCTCCCGCCACGATGCTTCTTCACTATCAGATTTGGCGAGTTTCGCCCGTCGGGCTCAGCTTCTTCCATTGGGGAGGTTTCTCGGCTAGTGCCGAGATACCATACCAATGGGTCACGATATCATGCTGAGCCAGGTACGGCACAAGGTCCGGTTGGCCTCTGCACGGCACG
The DNA here is from genome assembly GCA_029783825.1 of Sapria himalayana. Lineage (NCBI taxonomy): Eukaryota > Viridiplantae > Streptophyta > Magnoliopsida > Malpighiales > Rafflesiaceae > Sapria > Sapria himalayana. The sequence goes on along the minus strand of JAREIK010003611.1, from coordinate 663,513 downwards.
GCACGGCTCTGCTGACACCTCTAGTTCATCCATATATAAAATTTATATGTATAAACATATCACATTTATAAATAAATAAGAGAGAATAAGGTTGCGAAGATTTATAAAAATATTTTATATTTATAAAAAATATATAAAAACATATAGCATATAAAGTTGACATACAATGCTAACACTTAGAGCATCTCCAAGAGGCTCGTTAAAAGCCTCTGTTTAGCTATTTTAGCGAGGATTCCTAGCCACCTATCTCGCTATTTTGAATATCGCCCAAATCACTCGCTAGAAATAGCGAGTTTTCGTTCCTCACCAAACGCATAAATCGAGGAGAATATTTTTTGAAGATAAACCAAAATACAGGTTTTGTTCATATTTTTAACGCTTCACAATTCAACAGAATATGTTTTCGATGCACGAAAACATAATTTCGTGCAGCGAATTGAGGTATTCGCTCACGAAATCAAAATTTCGTGTAGCTTCATGAGAATTTCGCTGCACAAAATCCTTAATTCGTGCAGCGAAATGAGGTTTTTGCTGCACAAAAACCATAATTCATGTAGCGAATTGACGTTGTCCCTGCACGAAAACTAAATTTTGTGGAGAGATTTGAGCATTTTGATGCACGAAAAACTTATCTCGTTTAGCAATAAGTTATTTTCGCTGCACGAAATATGAGTTTCGTGCAGCGAAATCTGGTTTTCGTATGCGCGAAAACCAGATGCTTTTGAAATACACGAAAACCATAATTCATTCATTTTTAAAATACACGTAAACAAGTTGTTTTTAAAATACAGCTAACTCATGTTTTTGGTTTTCGCTGCACGAAATAAGTGTGTGTTGTGTCGATGTTTTTTTTTTGGTGAATTTTTGTGTGTGATTGTATGTGTGCTTGTGTGTGATTGTATGTGTACTTGTGTGTGTACATGCATGTGTGATTGTGTATGTGTGTTCAAGTGAGTGAGATTATGTGATGATGTTTAAAATTAATGTTTGAAATAACTAACTTTAAAAATTAGTTATTATTTGTTGAGGTGTATAGTTAAAATAAATATTATTGTTGAGTTAACTTTAAAAATTGAATAGCTAAAATAGATAATATAATTTTTTAATTATTTTTTAGTAGCTAAAATAGAGATAGATAGAATAAAGTTGGGAGTAGGCCAAGCAAGATGATTTTGGCGATGGTTATTGTTGCTGCAAAATAAGAGAGAATAAAGTTGATTTTTTTTTTTGTAGTAGAATGAGAACAATAATCACGCCCGTTGATTGTAGTTTGAACGGCGCGATTATTTTAACGCAACATATCCTGTGATCTGCCGTTCTCCCACAACCCACATAAATCGATGGTGTCTCCTTTCCGTTGTAGCAAGGGAAATGCTTTGTCCCAGGCCTGAACCTTCAGGCTCGCGGATTTTATCGCTGCCGAGAAGGAGACTATGGGCTGCATTTGCTCCAAAGGAGCCGACGAAGAAGACTGCAAGGCAAATGCCAGCAAGGGGAGAGACAGATGCGCATCTAAAACGTTCTCTTCGGCACAACTGGTCGCGCCGGTGCCTTCTAAGGAGGAGCTGATGGTCGACGTCGGATGCAGGCCGGAGCTGGTGGTTCCGAAGCTAAACGTGGGGAACGTGATCGTTCCGTTACAGGAGGAAGAGAAGAAAGCCAAAATCGTGATCAAGGGGCATCCTCAGAGATGGACGACCATGGATTTAGGGTTCGTGGGGGAACGCCAGTGCGCGCCGCGGGTGATTGGCATGCCTCACGGCTCGGAAGGAGAGCTAATAGCTTCCGGTTGGCCTCAATGGCTAACCTCCGCTGCAGGAGAAGCCATCCGAGGCTGGCTCCCTCGACGAGCCGATGCATTCGAGAAGCTCGACAAGGTTAATCCCTCCTCCCTCCCTCCATACTCTCAATTTCATCTTCTTCCATCAGGCACCACCACCATGCGCCCGAGGCCGAGCGCTTCGCTCACGAGTTGAGGTGGCGTGGTATTCCACAGAGAGAGGTTTCTTTTACGTGGCGCGTAGCACGCGATGGGCGCACAACAACCCGAAGGCACTCCATGGCCACTCTGTTGTCCTAGTCTCCACAACAGAAGTGAGAGGATTGCCCCACAAACACCCGTGCACTACTACATACGCCTTGAACTGGCGCTCGATTAGCAATTGTGAACTGAAATTTATCTGCAGATTGGCCAAGGAACTTACAGCAGCGTGTACAAGGCCCGCGACATTGAAAATGGAAAGATCGTTGCAATGAAGAAGGTGAGATTCGTGAATATGGATCCCGAGAGCGTCCGCTTCATGGCTAGGGAGATCCATATCCTGCGCAAGCTAGATCACCCAAACATCATGAAACTCGAAGGAATAGTCACGTCTAGAATGTCAGGAAGCTTATACCTGGTGTTCGAGTACATGGAACACGATCTTGCTGGGCTGTCAGCCTCCCCCGCCATCAATTTCACAGAGTCACAGGTTGAATCTGAAAACCAGCTTCGTTCTTCCCCTGATCTTAAACGACAACTCACGCGTTCCTTCTACAGATAAAATGCTTCATGCAGCAGCTTTTTCGTGGGCTAGAGCACTGCCATAGCCGTGGCGTGCTGCACCGCGATATCAAGGGTTCCAATCTGTTGATCAATGAGAAGGGCTGTCTCAAAATAGGAGACTTTGGCCTGGCAACTTTTTACACGCCTGATCAGAATCAGGCTTTAACAAGTCGAGTCGTGACGTTGTGGTACAGAGCACCAGAGCTTCTGCTCGGTGCTACCAACTATGGAGTTGGCATAGATATGTGGAGCGCAGGCTGCATATTAGCCGAACTGTTTTATGGGAAGCCTATCATGCCTGGAAGGACAGAAGTGCGCTTTCTTCCTCATCCTTCACCTGCACATGACTCTCCATGCTTCATAAGCTGAACTGTGGTGGGGGTGTTATGTAATTGTTGCAGGTGGAGCAAATGCACAAGATTTTTAAGCTCTGCGGTTCACCATCAGAGGAGTACTGGAGGAAAGCCAAGCTACCACACACGACTAGCTTCAAACCGCAACACTCTTACAAGCGTTGCGTTGCCGAGACATTTAAGAGCTTCCCTCGTCCTGCTCTGGCTCTCGCGGATAAGCTCTTGTCAATAGAACCTGGAGTCCGTGAATCAGCCAAGTCTGTTCTTGGAAGTGAGGTATGTTTTCATAATTAGCATTTTCTGTCATCTCCTAATCCATAAGAACGGCTATGATTCTCATAATGGTTTGCTTCAGTTCTTCAGAGCATTGCCCCCGCCGTGTGATCCATCTAGCCTGCCAAAATACCCCCCCAGCAAAGAACTAGATGCCAAGATTCGAGAGCAAGCAAGAAGGTATGTTCACGTGACACTAATCTGCAGTCAAGGTTTTGCTCGCCCATATTTGAATACCATGCAAGCATCTTCAACCTTCAATAATTATATCACAAAATAGCAAATATAAAAAAAATCATCATATATATTAATTTACAAAAAAAAAAGAGAGATGATATGTTTTAAGTGTCTATGTAATAGCATATAAAAAAATAAAATTTATAAAATAATTCATAATAATTAATGTTTTAAGGATAGATTCTTTAAAAACTAAACTTATAAATATTAATTCAGGCATTCATATACGCATATATGTATGCTTGTGCGAGAGATGTTACCAACATGTCCCTTCATTACTGATCATGTGAAGCGTGGTTGTTGGTTAAATCTCAGACAAAGAGCAGAAGCAATAAAAGGGCGTGCACCTGAATCAGCAAGGGGCAGAGGTCCAAGAGATCACAAGACGGTTCCTACCCCAGAATTTCCTCAGGGGCATCCAAAAACCTCGAGCACCAGCTATAAATATGATATACAGGAAGATGCTGGGTCTGGGTTCAGAATCGAGCCTCCTAGAGGAGGAGCAGGAGGAGCCAAGCAGGGCACCTTCTCCCACTCTGCGACAATGGTTCATCCCAGTATAGTAGGATCCACATTGAGCAGGAACGCACCCACCCGAAATGACGTTGAACCGAGGAACCAAAGGTCATCATCCTACCTACCTCCCACAGCCACCGACCTGTCTGGTCCTTATCTCAGGAAGGATGAAAAAACCTCTTCCAAAGATGAGAGAAACTCTTCTTCTTCATCCATGGTAAAAATGAGTCTGGTTTTATCCTCCTCCTCCCTGCTTGTGTTTAAAAGAATGGAGCTTATCTTCTGGCTTTCAGGGTCAGGCAAATGTTCCAAGAAAGAACAGGATCCATTTTTCTGGACCATTGATGCCTTCTGGAGGGAACATAGATGAAATGCTGAAAGAGCACGAGAGACAAATCCAACAAGCCGTACGAAAGTCCCGCCTCGAAAAATCATCCTCCAAAACCAACTTTGCTGTCTACGCCCCAACACATGATAACAGAAGATACAGAGGGTAATTGCAACCCCCCATCTACTAGTTAAATTTTTTTATTATCATTTCCCTTCTCATTCTCTGTCTCTTCTCTCTTTCTGTCTTCTGCCTGTGTTATCAAATCGAGATCCCCTTCCCATGTGTAAAAAGACAGGGGACTGATATTTTGTCTTCAAAGATTTTTTTTTTTTTTTTTGGGTATTTCTTCTCACGAGATGATGATGATGATGCTCTTCAAAGAACAGAAATTTTCATTGTATAGCAAATAGAATTCATGGGTAGTGTCTCTAATATTGGCATTATTTTGATTTACACATTAGTGTTCTTACGTGTATTGATTGTTCTCGTTTTGATTGTTCAATGAACTAGAGAGAGAGAGATAGACAGTGTGAGACTCAGAGTGAGAGAGTTGGAGAGAGAGTTGGGGGGGGGGGGGGGGAGAGTGTGAGACTCAGAGTGAAGGAGTTGGGGAGAGGGAGAGTTATGGAGAGAGAGAGAGAGAGTTAGGGAGAGATAGAGAGGGAGTTATAGAGAGAGGGAGAGAGTTAGAGAGCGTGGATTTGCTGAATTATGAAATGGGATTCAATTATGTTAGTGCAAGTCTTGCTGAATGTGAATTATATTTATATTTTTCTATATAAATGAAAGATAATGAAAATATAAATCGAGGAACGGTAAAAGTTTTGTTAAATTTATTGAAACAAGATTTGTTGCTACAGTTCAATAGAGCTAATGGGCTGACCTTGATGTCAATCGAATTTTGGGGAAAGGTAAAAATGTGGATCTCTGAAAAACCTAGTAATTATGGCAGCCTTCTCGGTTGACAGATCAGTGCTCTCCAGAATATCCTCCTTGGAGGCCTTAGCAATTGCTTCTATCGAACCAATGGCTTGATTCAGCTAGTGGAGAACCAAACCAGGTATTAGCTATAAATAAGTTCTCAAACCAAAATTTTCAAAATATCTAAAAAATTCTGATTTTATTATTTACGACATTTTATTAAAATAAAAAAAATATATATTAGATAATATATAGATAATATATGCAAATGATAAATTGTGGGAACAACTTTTATATATGTAAAAGATCTAGATTTAGGTTTTTTGAGGGAAAATGAAAATTATGTTTTGGAGTAAATTTTTTTTTCAAAAAAGAAAAAGGGACAAAATTGAGTCTTTGATTTTTGGTTCTAAAAACATGAATATTTTACATTTTAGTTAGGGCTCCAATGCATAATAAATCTTCTTAACATATTGTGTAAGCACTCCACATTGTATCTGTCAGCACTAATAAATCTAAGCATGATAGTTGCTTAGGATTTCGACCTAGGTGGATTTCTAGAAGAAAAAAAAATAAAAAAATTATATATATATATATATATAAAGTAAATAATGTCCTCTTATGAAAATATATTTTTATAATTTAATCTTTGATTTTACTTTTGTAAAAAAATCTAAATAGAATTTGTCTCACCATCACGTGCTCCACTAGGCACACTGTCCTCTTCTTGTGTTCGACTGCATCGTGCAGCACCTAAACTCTGTTTTTTTTTTCTTACCGACCGTGCACTCCACTAGTCACTCTACTAACAGTTTCATTACATATTATATAAAAAACTCTAATGTATTTTATGAGCTAATACACCTCATTTTATATAAAAAACTATACAATACCTAGTAATTTTGATAAAACTGTAAAAATTAAGTGCTAAAAAATAAATGCTGAAAAATTAAGTCTGAATTTTATAAGTATTGAATTTGTATTGAAAAATTATTTGATAAATTAATATAAATAAAATAATGACGATAAATATATTATTTGATAATTATAAATACTGAAAATGATATATTTTAAATATGTATTCTTATTATCATTGTATTATATATTGTCCAATAAACATAGAATTTCTAATGAATTTTTTTTTTCATTATAATTATTAATTATTATAAAAAATAAAATCCCTAAAAATATATCTATAAATAAATCATAAATCAAAAAATATATATATATTTAAAAAAATAATCAATAAAATCTAAATTATTTAAAATTATTCAAAATTTTAATATAAAAATAAAAATTAATAAACAACTAGTTAATTTGTAATTTTCTCTATTAAATTAATCATGAAATAAAGTTTTGATTATAATTTGTGATGGTGCAGAAATGAGGTAGATAAGATAGATTCATAAACTGAACTGTAACGTGAATGAGAAAAAAAAAAGAAATAAAAAAAAAAGGATAAAATGGTAACTTAAAAAAAAATTTGTTAAAATTTGTTGTTGAAAATATTAAGTAGGTTTTTAACAACTTAATATTTTAAATGTTATTTCACTTAAAATTTTCAATTAACTGCTGTCAAATATTTTTTATCAAACACATTGATTTTTTCAAACTATTGAAAATGAAAAATTTCAATTATTTGAAAAAATTAAGAGGTTTATCAAGTAGCACCCTTAGTATGGACAAAAAAAATGGGCAAGTTGAAAATGAATGAAAAACATATACATCTAGTAAAACATCACATGAATGAAAAAGCACCTACTAATAGCCAATAGGAATATTTTACTACCGACTTAGATATGTCAAATGGGTTGGGTGGCATGGGGCCGGCCAAAGCCCGCACGGCACGGTATTGTAGATTGCCCAGGCCCATGTTGGGAGACCCTCAGCAAAAATCATGCTAAGCCATGCCGAGGGTCTTCGACCCGCATGCCGTGTCAAGCACAATCCGTGTGCATGGTATGTGACATGGCACGGGCAACGACTTGCCAACCAACATACTATGGCCAACGCAGTAATGCTCAACGAGGTGCGACATCAGTGAAACCCTAATTTAATCTTAACCTAGAACGGCCGGACCTGACCTGAACCAGTTCATACCCAGGTTGATTTCGGGCTGCGGGTCATGCCGGGCCTGCCCTCCAGTAAACCATGCCGTGCCAGGCACGACACGCGAGCCCAATTGAGCCTGAAACTGGTGCACTTATTCCCATCACGCCAAAGGCCAAACTTGAAGGAAAGCAAAAAAAAAAAAGAAAAAAACTAAGAATTTCTCTGTGTCTCATCTACTCGAGCATGTAAAAAAAATCTATAAAATAATTTACCATACTAATCATTGTTTGATATATTTAATGTGGTAACTATTATATAATTAAGATTTTTTTTATTCTCCTATATCTGGTAGAATCAATTATAATATTTTTGTCAGCTACAAAATCAACTCTCAAATCATCAGACACATCTATTGATGTTGTAACTATTAATGATTGTACGCCAAATTAAAAACTAGTGTTTGAAAAAACTAGTACGAATACATAATTCTTAATTCATCATTTTTGGTGATAATAATAATAATAATATTATTATTATTACTATATACTAATAATAAAATAATTATGCCAAATTAATCAAGGTCTCAGTGAGATAATACACTAGTAAAAAAAAAACCCCAGAAAACTGAGTGTCGAGTACAACTTTATTGTTCTTTAAAAGAGCAATTGAAAGAAGAGTATCAACAAAATATGAACTCTAAAATGAGGAAAGTCATGCCTCAGATGCACAGGCTGAGCAAAAAAGTTACATAAAAATATAAAACTATTTTACTTTTAGCTACTAAGATTGCTCAAATTTACATAACATAAAAATATGTTATGTAAAATCCATATATTTTAGTTACTATTGGGATAGACAAAGCAGTGTATTGATGTGAATTGAGTTACCGCATTTGCATCGTGAACGTCAATGCTTGGGATAGATGTGATCACTCGAAGGAAAATGTCCAATCCTTGCACTGATCGCTTCCTCTGCACACGGGAACACAGAAGGAAAGTTGTTGCAAAAAAAAAAAAAAAATACTCAAAAACAAGAGCTGCCTCTCGCCAGTCTCCGCATCGAGAAAGTATCCATGCTGTGCAATTTAAAAAAGAAAAAAAAAAAAACAGAAACTAACCTCCGCCTTAAGTTTTGATACGATACCTTGCTGTTTGCTGGCTGAAGGGACATGGAAGATGACTACAATTTTACTTACCAGGATGAAAAAAAAGGAGTAGGATAAACGAAAACGATCCTAACCTCCCCGAGAATGAGCAATCTTAACAATCTTTTCAAATCCCATTTCCAAGTCCAGAACTGGAACAAATGCAGGCCTGCCGAGCTCCATTCCATAGCTGCTTAGCAACACCCAGGAAGAAGCCAAAATGAAATTTCACAGAAATCAGCTTAAAACTATTAAGTTTTCCATAACTCACTCGAAGTAAGAACGAACAAACGAATCATTCTGATGCTTAGTTGGAAGAGAAACAACAACATAGAGATTTGCAAATTGTCCCCTCAGCTTATGGACTCTGCATATAAGAAAGTAGCACAGGCACATCATAGTTCTTGATAATAACATAACCTGAGAAGTCGCACAAACGACCTTTAGGCTCTAGCTTGCCTGCTGAAGATTGGCATGGTATTGTTGCAATCCCAGTTTGTCACGAACATAAATGCCACTGACAAACCTCCACAATTAAATATGAAATCCTGCATGTTTATAGCGGAAAACTTATCGAGCGAGCACACAATGCATGTTTGGAATCATCGAGCACACGTTCCTAAACCACAGATGTGAATTGCTTTGTTTCCGATCAGTAGAAACACATGTGAATCTGCATAATAGCTAGGACAGTACGTAGTAGACTCTAGCTCACGACAGCATCATATGAAATCTAGCAAATAACTCTGAAGTGCAATACAAGAATTGCTTCATCTCGGCGACGTGCATTTTTATTTTTTAACACGCATCAGCTACAAGCGAACGGCTGCACAAAAATTAGAACAAAAACAGAAGAAATTACAGGAGCAATCGGAACAGAGTTTAGACGGAAACAGTTTGCATGTAGGAAGGAAGAAATGAAATCGATTAAAGAATGATGTTGCGCATCTCTCCACTTGTTGTTCATCATACACGCTCCAGCACTACCTGTCACAATCCTGCATCAATGTCTTTAAAACGTCCGATAGCTTACCTTTGCTACCATAACAACTTCCACTCATAACTGTGGTTACTTTAAGTTTCTCGAAATCAACAATGAACATCGACTAGAAAAACAGCAAATGTACGTGGATTAGGAGTAACCAACGATTGTTCAACTGGTAGATCTCTGTGGCCTGACATCGAACTTGTCATCATCTGCTTCAGAGCTAGGGCCAATTTGAGACGAGAGGGAAATTCTAGCGTAGTTGCAATCTCTCCGTTAATTTTGAAACACTAATCAATATATACTGCGCGCGCGTCTATTATTATTGCTAAGTTTCCGTAATTAATAATATTTGTTTTTGGGAAGATAATGTAAAGTACATACTTTCAAAGGTAAGGGTTTTAAAATATTTAATAAAATTCATTTTTAAATTTAAAAAAAAAATTAATTTTTGGACTTTGATAGGAAAACCCAAAACTACATGTATCCACATTAAATATATGTTTAAAAAAATATAAATACTATATACTTTTTTGAAAAATGTATGCTATATGTGTTTTAGTATATATATGTTTAACTTATGAATGTATATATGCTTAAAGCAGGAATGTATATATTTAAATTTATACGTGCATATAGTATATATGCAAGTATAATTATAATATTTTTCCCATTTATGGTATATACTTTTTTAAAAAGAATAAAAAGAATAAGATGTATAAAAAGAATAAGAAGAATAATATGAATAAAAAGAATAAGAAGAGTAAGAAGAAAAAGAAGAATAATAATAATAATTAGGTGAAATAAAAAGAAAAAAAAGAAAAAAAAAGATGAAAAATTATAAGTAAAAGAAGAATGAAAAGAACAATAAGAATACAAAGAATAAGAAGAATAAGAAGAATAAGAAGAATTAGAAAAATAAAAAAAATAAGATGAATAAGTAGAATAAGTAAAATAATAAGATTAATAAGAAGAAGAATAATAATAATAATAATGAGAATAATAAGAAAAATAAAAATAATACTAAGAATAAAAAAATTTAGAAGAATAAAAAGAATAATAAGAAAAGAAGAATAAAAAGAATAATAAGAAAAAAAGAATAATTAGAATAATAATATACATACAATATAAAATATATATACATACACAATCATTACACACATATAGTACATATAATATACAAATTATATAAAATATACTCAAAATTTGAAAATGCTGCACCTGATAAGTCTCGAACTCAAGACTTATCATCCTTAGTTAAATGAGACTTGTCATCAAATCAAGTTAGAATCTCTAACACACACACACACACACACACACAACATACATGCATACATACATACATCAATATTATGTATACATGATGTGAACACTTATAACAATAATAACACAGACAATATACATAAAAGTAAAAGGATGGGAATGCCACCCCTTGTCATATGGTTCCAAGTAAAATTATATGTATATGCATATACATATAATTGTACTTGTGTATCTACTCACACACATACACAAGTAAATGTGGGAACCCAAATAAAAAATAAAAAAATAAAAATAAAAATAAAAATAAAACATAAACAGTAAACTAAACTATATAATACACCGAGTGTAATGTACATAATCCACTGAATGGCATATATCAAGCTTTTATTGAGAAAATGTTAGCTGCGTCATCATGATCAAAAAACGTCAGAGGAAGCTCTTCTTCAACAGATTCTGCTTGATCAAACCAGTTCACAGCACTCCCATCTTTGGTGCCACCTCCAGCAGCAGCAGTGGCAGCGGCGGCAGCAGCAGAAGATACTTCAGGTATGCTGGATTCATCACGTATGATGCTATACAAGTGCTTCAAAACGAACAAGGCTGTGTCATAATCTCTCCAGTAGTTTCTGTGTTACCATATCACTAATTCGTCAAGGGCATAAAAAGGAGAGACAGGATCAGGCTGGCAAAAAAAAAGTGTTCACTTTCCAGCATGAAGAGAACTTAACGTGTGTGATCCAATAGCTTGTAGATATGGATGCTCAAATGTTTTATCCTGCACGACAACAAGCACATTCAATCATAAAACAAAACAGACCTAACCAGGTAGCCCAGTTAGCAGTTGGCAAGGACCATTATGGATCATTTCTCATCATTTAACTAAAATTGGAACCAAACAAGAGGTTCATCTCCATTATGGTTAGTCATATTACGCCTACACACCTAGTACATCCAAATATAAATATGCACACACACACATAGCCACACACACACACACATATAGCCACACACAAACAGACACACAAACACGCACACATATATAGCCACACACAAACACACACACAAACACACACACAAACACGCACACATATATAGCCACACACAAACACACACACACATATATAGCCACACACACACACACACACATAGCCACACAAACACACACACACACATATAGCCATACAAACACACACACATAGCCACACAAACACACACACACACATATAGCCACACAAACACACACACACATATAGCCACACAAACACACACACATATATATAGCCACACACACATACACACACAGCCACACACGCACACACAGCCACCCACGCACGCACACACACACACACACATATAGTCACACGCACACACACACACATTTAGTCACACGCACACACATAGCCACACATGCACACACATAGCCACACGGGCGCACACACACACACACACTTATCATTACCAAAGCACTGGTGCTAATAGAAATCGCATCTTGGTGTGATGATAAGTGCATTTGTCCAAATATATGTGGTAAATATCAAGTTCGATACTCATTAGATATAATCACTATGATTTTTGATGGTAAGATTATTAATATATTAATTTCTATTAGGCCTCATAATAAGCACGAGCCTTGTACACCAAATATGATCTTTTAAAGTGAAATAAAACTAATAAGCGCAAATAAAGATTATAGCCAGTGCAAAAGTCTCATTCCAAGTGATGAAAACTACATGTAAAATATATAAAAAATCTAATATCTACTATTATTGGATAAAAACACTTATCATAACAGTAATAGATAATATCTAATATGCAATACAAAGACTTCTAATATGACACATTCTTATGTTATTGACAACTAGATACTTTTGTAAATGTGCCTAGTAAGATCATATAAATAATAAAAAAAATATAATTAATAAATTACAAATATATATATATATATATATATAGATAAAGAAAGAGAGAAATAGAATTATAATAAATTATTACATTTCATTACATTCTAAATATAATTTTTTTCCAAATTTTTTTTCACCCTCTCCCACTCTCTTTTTACCAACCTCAGGATAGATGCATACGATAAACTTTCACATTGATCAATTATTTCAGTAATGTTCGTGATCAAGCACATTTAACTTTAAAATTATTATGAGATCTAGTGTATTAATGATGATTTAAATACATTTAATAATATGATTATTACACAATTTATTTTTATTAATCTTTCTAAATATAATTAAAATCAATCATATAAATTTAGTTATCTAAGTAATATGATTATTACACAAATCATTTTTATTAATATCTTTCTAAATTCCAATTGAAATTAATTTTTCAAGTCCATTCTATATTGTGCATGTGCTTCATGAATTTGATAAATTTGATAATTGATACGCATCCCTTTTCTAGCAATACTAACTATTAAAGTATAGTGAGTGAATGTGTGTGTGTGTGTGTGCTTAGAACACATGTAGATTGGATTCTCTTATAATAGATATGTTTGTGAAAGAGGGTGCCTATTGTTTGACTAACAAGAGAAGATTTTCTAGAATGAAGGTCATAGACTGTTATGTCCAGTGCATAAAACTCCTGCTTTAGCCCGAGGTCTGAGAACGATTAATATTTTGACAGTCTTACTCAATAAAGTTTAAAAAGATTATATTTGTGAGTCTTGAATCTATGATCTACCATCCTAGAATAAAGTCATTTGTTATCAAGCTAAGACACAACCTAGAAAACATATATGTAATACAAGAAATTTTCAAGTGATCAATCACTCTAGTAATATTCTAACTCGAATACTTAACTTTGAAATTCTCAAATTTATTAGTATTTGTATAAATAATCAGACACTTAAGATTTTCAAGAACATGAGTTAAAATTTTAACACAGGAATTATACTATAACAAGCATATACACATGGTCAAAGATCACAACATTTACAAATGTGGACTTAAAAAGATTAGAAATGCACACTTGAAGCACATAATCCATGCGTCCTTCTTCACTCCCAGTTAGTCTCCTCATCATTAGAGATCCATATGTCATGTCTTCCCTTTCTCGAGCATTTTCTTCCCCTAAAACAATTTATAAGAATTAGGGAAGCAAAAACAACAAAATAATAAGGAAGTGTGAGTGATAGAACCTAAATTGCATTGGATTTGGATAACAAGACATGAAAGTATGCTTTGTATTGGGATTTGAAACCATGAGCATGACTCTTACCGTATAGGTTTTCGTCAGTTTTGGACTGACACACTGTAAGCACTTTGACCTGGTTAATACCCATCAAACAAAAAAAAACAAGGTTAAGCCTAGCATTTTAGTTGATATTCAAATTAGGACAGGAAAACAAGTAGTTTTATCATGAGCCTGTACAAGATTTCAAAATAAGCTCAAATATAGTTGCCATTTCTGTGCCCATCTCATCTCAACTCAACCCAAATGATCGACAAACGTTTCAATCTCCCCTTATAGTTTTGACAAAAAAAAATTCTATTAGATATACCAATGTCAAACCAAGAACATGTGGTTTTCTCTTTTGTCTGGGATATGAAAGAGGTTAGCATATCGACAGCCTTATCCTCAAAAATTCGATTCACAAAGATCTATAACTCTTAAACGAAGATACTTATCATCGCACAAAGGCATAACCATCAATATATGCATGCAACATATTGACTTCTCAAATAATCAACCAACTTTATATTATTCACTTAAACATATTTAACTTTAAAGTATAATTATTAAATCGAAATTCAAATCAAGAATTAGATTACTTAATTAGTGAATCGAGAATCGAATCAAATCGTGAATTAAATCGAATCATGAATCAAATTTTTATGATTTTTTTTCTACGTTAATTGATTCATATTTCGTACAATCAATATTTTTTTTTATATTTTAATTTTTATTTTTATGATTTTTTGGCATTTTATTACTTTTTCACGTTAAATTCGTAATACTAAAAATTGGAGTTACTTTTTTGCACATTAATTAATTCCTACCGTTGATATTTTTTTTTTGTATTTTAATTTTAATTTTTGTGTTTTTTTAACGATTTTGATCCCTTGAGAATCAATATTAAAATGATTCATGTGAATCGATTCGCGATTCAGTAATTTAGTCTTCGAATCATGCATATTTTTAATTCTTTTAAAAAATTAAATTATTTACTCCCTGAATCATGAATCGAATCGTGAATCATATGACTTTGATAACAGCACTTTAAAATTTTTATGATGTCAAATATATTAAAATTTGCATAATCACAAATTATTAGATACAACAAGACTAATTTATATTGAAACAAGCTATGATTTGCATTCATATCCTTACCTAATATGATTTGCATTCATATTCTTTCAAATCTAAGACCTACTCTATATGAAAGGTGTCTGTTTCAAATAAGACATTCAATTGGTATTCTATGATGAACTACCAGCAAGATGATATTAGATCCAAATTAAACAAGTTTAGATCAAGGTGAAAATTGTAATTTAGAAATAATTTCAAATAAGACATTTAATTGGCTTTAAAATGATACTAGAACTACAACACTTGAAGCAAAATTAAACATTTCATTAAGACAAAGTAAAAGAAAGAAAAGAAATAGCAAATCACAGAATGAATTTGAATACCCTTAAAGAATTAAGATGGTTCATTAAGACTTCAGATCGAGCAGCAAAATCTTCTGTGAATTCCTAAGTGATGATGAAAAATCATTATTAGGGTGACCGAAAAAAGCAAATCAAGAAGTATGAAGGGTATCTTGAGTGCTAGCTTTTCTTGAAAAAGAGCTCACCTGAATGCCAATATGCAACCTTCGTCCGCCTCTGTGATATGGAATAATAACTGGCCGCCTAGTGATGTATTCTTTGCAGACCAGCGGCTCAATTCTGCAAAAAAAAAAAAAAAAAAAAAAAAAAAACCCCCAATTAGCTGCATATGCTGGAGAAAGAGGAAGGAGTAGCAGTTCAATTCAGCCACGGTGTTGACAAACAGAAGAACCTGTATGCCACAGGATCAAAAGGGTGAAAAATGTTGAACATTCGGCGACAAGCAGGCATCTCTTCATTAATTTTTTCATCACCCCAGTATTCATTTCCCTTCCCTGAAAAAGAAATATACATGTTGCAGTTTACAGCTTTGTTTCTATCTTTACCTTTTAAAAATTTTTTTACTTTGTTTTTTATTATATTATGGAGGGAATTTAAAATTAATTATAACAATACAAAGTATTTAAAATATAAATTTAATTATTTTAAAAATAATTAATGACGTGATAATTAATATGAGTAACCAAGAAATATCAAATTTCAATCATTTTAAATTAGAGTTTATATTATACAAAGATGAGAAAATTAACAATAACGTGTCTCATAGGATTAAGATTTAATAAATTAAATGAAAAGCTACTTCAAGAATTCTTTATGACAAATGAATACCAAATTGATTAAAAAAAATTATATAATAATTATAAAATCAATTATACTTTAAGGAAGTCAATATTAGGTGAATAAGAAACAACATATAAAAAACATAAAGATAACAGATATGAAAATAATAAAGTTAATATATCATAAGGCTAAAAAAATAAAACTGAAAAAAATTATCCTTTATTTAATAATTTTTATAGATGATAAAAAATGAAAAATAAAGCTAATAAGAAAAATATATTAATAAGGAGAAATTGTGTTTTAAGGTGCTATCTTGGAAATATTTAAAAACATGAAACTAATTTTTTAATATTTGCAAAAAAAAAATCACCAAACTCTTATGAAATTAAAATTTGGGGCACTCTATTACTTTAATCCTAGATTATCCTTCATTAAATTTCATTGACTCTTGCCCTCTACCATCGGCCCTCACCCTCTCGCATCAATGTGCTCGATAGGCTCCCGTCAGCTCTTGGAGCTTGATGGAGCTCTCGGTCAAGCTCTACGAGCTCTCGTCAGCTCCTGGAGCTCGACGACGAGCTCGACGATGAACTCCATCGAGCTCCAGGAGCTCATCTCCGAGCTACTTGAGCTCGGAGTCAAGTTCCAACGAGCTAGACCAAAAGCTCCATCAAGCTCAACCACAAGCTCCATCAGCTCGACAATGGGAGAGGGAAAGGGCTGATGAGAGAGAGCTATGACCAATAAAATTTAATAAATGATAATCTAGGAT
The DNA here is from genome assembly GCA_029783825.1 of Sapria himalayana. Classification (NCBI taxonomy): domain Eukaryota; kingdom Viridiplantae; phylum Streptophyta; class Magnoliopsida; order Malpighiales; family Rafflesiaceae; genus Sapria; species Sapria himalayana. The sequence goes on along the minus strand of JAREIK010003611.1, from coordinate 646,719 downwards.
TAACGTAATAGTGTGCCCAAATTATCAATATCTTAAGAATTTAATGATTTTTTTTAAATATTAAAAAATTAGTTTTATATTTTTAAATATTTCTAGGGGAGCACCCTAAAACACAATTCCCCCTATTAATAATCTAATAGATGATAAAATAAGAGAAAATCAATTATACTTTATAAAAATCAATATTAAGTGAATAATAAACAACATATAAAAAAAATAAAATTAGCAGTTATAGAAATAAAATTATTAATAAGAAAAATATAAGAACTCTTTTGATGATAAAATAAAAGAAAATTCACTGATATAATTTGATCAAATCAAACACAAACCTCCTAGTGCACCGGTTAGGACTTAGGAATTGTGGGAGTGTTTGGATAGAGAAAAAAAAATTAGAGACAATCCTACAAAAAATTAGACAAAAATCATGAACAATAATTTAACAACAAATAAATTAACAGTGTAATATGATTTATAATAGAATAAATTAGAAAAAAAAATCACACAACTAATTAACTAAAATAATTGAGATAAATCATAGTTAATAATAATAATAATAATAATTAAATTATGTTATGAATAGGAGTCACTCGAGGACTACCCCAATTCAAATGACCCAATATAAAAGGGTCTCTCATGTACATATATTATTTATTCAATTCTATTGAATTTATGTATTTTTTGGCGAAGAACTTAACAATGCCCAATATGAATTGTATGCTAAAAAAGTAAAGCAATAAGAAAATTACCTACACCAATTCGAATGTTCCTGAGCGCAAGGAAGACTCCTAGAGGTGATCCCACCGCAAAGAATGTATCAATCTAATTGCCATGAACAAGGAAAATTGGCATCATACAGCATCCACCAACTTAGAAACTCTTCCAAAAACACACCTTGAATTCAAGCTTTGTATATTTAATATAAGGTGTGTAACACTTTGATCCATTCTCTCCATGACTTGGCTGCGACTCGAGGGTTGCTATTTTAGCTTTCAAAGAATCAATCTAAACCAGAAAAAAAAATGTTGTCTTTTTCGTTATCACACCACACATAAAAAAGATGAACACCATTGATAAAGACCTGTTGTCTCAGCAATCCAATCTCACTGTTGGCGTGAGTCTGGTTATCTCTAGATTCTTGATCTAATTGACAGCCGTCCATTACACAGAGATCTGATGTAGAGGGAGAATCTGATTGTTTAGAGAAGCCTTTGGAATCAGCATCAGGATCGAATTTTTTCTCTGCTTTATTACTATTGTTGGACTCTTCAGTGAGAGTACTACTGGTTGAAGAACTTGAGGGTGAAGATTGGGCATTTGTATCGCATATCAAATCATCAATACTTGCTTGTTGCTTGTAGATCCACTCCATTGGAAATGGAGAAGACAGCGTGTCCTGGTGGCAGAGAATGTCATACGAAAGGACACTTCCCAACGAATGCCCATATATGGAAACCTGTATAGAACTAGTCGTTGGGCATTATTCAAAAATAAAAAATGGGCAGGGAAACTACTCTGGCAGCAGGCAGCTACGTACCTTTCCATCATAACCAGGATTTCGCTTAAGAAATTTTGAATACAGCCGATTTAATTGGTTTGAAACCTGAGGTTGTAATACAAATGGTTCATAAGAGAAATTTCTACAAACAGAACCTAATTTTTAACTTAGATGGGGGGGGGGCACATGATTTATGCTGTGTGATCCTGTAGGTTGTAAGAGAATCATAACCCCGAAGCAACTTTTTTCTCCCAAGGACACCAATTCCAAAAATTGGAACTAACTTATTCAATCAATACAGTAATTTACTGTTTTCATCCATAAACACTTCTTAATCATTTGCAATTATTTTATAATTTGAGAAGAGGTTAAGTTGTAAGCTCAATTAAAGGATTGAGGGTGAACATAATTTTTAACGGAATGAATAAAAAAAGTATGTTCCATACAATCTACCCCAAATAATTAGGATAAGACCTGATTGATGATAATAATCATGTTAACTTATAAGTCATAATAAATTAGCATATGATATAAAATAAAATGAAAAAAAAAACTTGAATCACAATGAAAAAAGAAAGGTTAAATAATTAGAAGGGACAAAATCAAGCAAAAATTATAAATATAATCACTCACTTTTAGTTTCCTAAAAAATAATATTTTTTGGAGAAAAATACCCTAATAATTTTCTGGAAAAAAATAACTTTTTTTAATATAATAAATTAGTATATGATATGGAAGAAAATAAAAAAACTTTAATAAAAATGAAAAAAAAATTTAAGCAATTAGAAGGACCAGAATAAAGCAAAAATTATAAATATATTCCCTCAATTTTGATTACCTAAAAAATAATCTTTTTTGCACAAAAATACCATAATAATTAGATGCATTTAAATTATTACTAATACACTAGATTTCATAAGAAATCCAAAAGTTAAATATGTTTGATCGTGATCACTACTGAGACGATTGACTAGTGTAAAAATTTATCATATACATCTATCCTAAGATTAATAGGGAAAGATTGGGAGAAGGTGAAAAAAAATTATAAAAAAATACTCTAATAATTTTTTTGTAAAATATAATTTTTTTAAATATAATCAATTAGCATATAATGAAGAAGAAAATGAAAACTTTTGAATGAAAATATAAAAAAAAAAAGACTAAATAATTAGAAGGGATAAATTCAAGCAGAAATTATAAATTTAATCCCTCTATTTTAATTCCCTAAAAAATAATCTTCTTTGGACAAAAAATACCCAAAAAATTTCTTGTAAAAAATAACTTTTTTTAATATATAAAATATAAATATAAATATAAATATAAATAAATAAATAAATAATATATATATATATATATATATATATATGAAAACTCGAAGGGTATTTATTTATATATTAAAAGAAAAGATAATTCTTTTAGTGAAAAAAAATGAGAGGTTATTTTTTGCAATTTAAAAGGAATTTTGAGCTTTTTTCACAATTAATCCAAAAAAAAAAAAAACATGCATGGAGGGAGAACTAAAATCTATATTGCAAACCCTACCGAGAATATTAAAAACATACTTGGATCTTATATCAGATCCAAGCCAACCTCTAAAGAGAAAGAATAGCACAAACCCTTCTTCACAATTGGCAACAGAGCAAGGAAACACTATAAAATATGCACGAATGGTAGCAGGAAAGGGATAAAACAAAAAAAAAATTTAGAGAGTACCGAATTAATAATATCCTGACAATAGATTGGGCTCATGTAGTATAATACATCATGAGCTGTGGCACTCAGCAAGACCCGCAAACCATGAACACCATCAAGAGTGATTTTTTCTACTGCCTTCTCACCACCGAGCTTCAAGCCCTTTCTCCACTGAGATAGTGAATGATACAGCCATGTGATGAGAGATGTAACAATGGAAATCCCAGCACGGGCTGGTTCCTTGATCACTGTGTATGGTCAGAAGAGGCTGAGCCAGCCCACAACCTGACCCTACGACGTGCACCAGAGGGCCGTAGAGTGTGGACAATGGGATTCGAACCCATGACCTTGTGCTCCACAAAGAATATACTACTTGCCTGGCATGGGATGAAAAGAACTCTCTGAGCACCACGTTGGTAAGAAGCGAGATGTCGATCGGCAAGACTTTCAGCAATATGGCGGAAGTTGGCTACATCATCAACCAAATTAGACTTCTCAAGCCGCTGACCAATGCCATGGACCATGAAAACCACATGCCGGACAGGAACCTAACCATGAAGACAATGATGTATTTGCAACAAGAAAAAACAAAAAATAAATAAATAAAAATAAAAATTGTGCAGAAATTAGAATCTCAAAATTAAAGATGCCTGCGAGCAGTAGTCATCCATTTCCTCCTCCTTCTGCTGTCGTAGCTCATCCTAAATTAAAGAACATGGCAATCAGAGAAGAAGATGAAGAACCAATAGTTTTGGTAATTGAAGGGCATGTCAATTGAATAAAGTTCTTACAAAGTAGAACACGTTAGAGGAGAAAAGACCATTTTTTGTTATTTCGTGATTATGTGTTCATCATACAATTGCTACCACGAATGCATAATTTTGATAATTTTCATTGATCATTTCCAAAAGAACACATGGCAATGCTTCTTTACAAAAGAAACTAAAATTTTTTCTTTTATTTTTTTTTTCAAAAAAGCTATTTAATTATGATGATCACAATTCAAATAACTAGCTAAGTAAAAATCATGCATAATGCAATTGTATGTATGTCATCATATAGCTTGGATGACATTTTTCTCTCCATATTTTTCTTCGAGTTATCAATCAAATCAAATAGCTTCTTTGCAGAAAAATTATTCTTTCCACTTTGTTAAATAATTTTTCATAAAATATTTAGTTATCAGCAGTTCTTTCTGAGTTGGTCTCTATAATTTTGAAAAGTATTAATACCTCTCATCCAAATCTCATACAATCCTTATAATCTCAATTATTCGAGCAAATTTAAGCCCAAAACTTCTTGGGAAAAAGTGTGCATGCCCACAGCAAATAGAGAGCTTGATGTCCTTGGATAATATAATTGGAATAAATCTTTATTATTAATAATTTATAGAAAATTAACAAAAAAGAAAATTATCTTTGAATTAAGTGGATCTATCATTTTTTTCTAAACTCAAAAACCATTTGAGAATACCAATTATTTAAAGAGAATCCTCCATTTTGAAAATCCCTAATCTTGATTAGGGATATATTAATGGAAAAAACATGTGTCATTAAGCAAGTTGAAGCATTACTCAATACTTAGGATGATAATTGAACGATAATCTCAGATGCTTATAAATTTATATCTATAAATAATACGAAAAGAACTAAAGCATGAAAAAAAATAATATGGTTTCCAAACGATATCCCCAAGCATGCTGCATTCTTGTGGATCTTCAAAAACAGCAAAATCAGAACTAACGGCTGCCTATTTGCAGCCCTAAAAAATATGCAATGTGAATTCTGCATACAAACGAAATCCTTCAAGCATGTGTTCTTTGAATGCAAGTTCACTAGGGGCATATGGGAGTATTTGAAAAGCTAGATATCAATGACATGATAGATGGATTTCATCTCTTCAAGTTTCAAGAGCATAAAAGAAAACTACTTGGCAAATAAAGCAATGAATCACATATGAAAAGCAATTTTTGCAGCTATTGCTTACTACACACGGAGAGAAAAACCATAGATGCCTCTAAGGAAAAGCACAAGATGCAGACTCAATACTCTAAAAAATTAAAATAAAAATTTATATTGTATTCAGCAATGAATGTAATAACTTGAATCTTCCTTAAGATTGTATAGAATTTTTGAAATTAATTTTTATTACTTATCAAAAAAAATTATAATCACGATTATTAGGTAAAAAAATAAAATATGTAATTTCATAATAATATCTTTAGATTCTTCTTTACATGCATGATACTAACTAGAGTGACATAAGATAAACTGGTATCATTGCTACTGTTTTTCCATTAGTTACCATTGAATGGAATAGACCATTATGGTCATTGATGCTATTTTCAAATTCTTTTACCATCAAAGTTGATTCGTCTCTGTGGCCGCTCCTATCTAACAAAATTAGCATGTTTAAGGCGCTTTAAAATGTGATTGATTTTTATTTTTGATACTAAAATTATATCCTTCCAATCAAGAGTGTTGAGGTTTACAAATCTATGTCTAAGTTTTTATTTACTTGTTATCATAGTGGGAGCACCCAACATTGGTGTTGCTCCAATACATTGACTCATTATATAAAGGCATTACATATAGATTATCATTGGAGAGTTATTTGCATGTGAATTAATGTTTTGCATTGTATCGAAACAATACCCAATAGAAAATGTGTACAAGAGAGGACACACAATCAATGTGCACAACCAATTGAAGTCGTCAGACACGCATTGTGTCTGTGTGTGATGGAGCGTCAATGCCAATCGCATGAAAGCTACGAACGAGCCAGCAGGCACAGTGTGTGCAAATGCACATGGCGGTGCGCAGTGGGCACAATTGTTTGGGCAGAATCGGCGATGCCCAGAAAATTAGGATTTTAGGGCAAATTTTAAAATTTAACTAGCATGATTTTTACCCAAGTCATGGTTTTTGTGAAATATCAAAAACTGGGATTTACTATTCATCTAGGGGCAGACTGCCTCAAATTAAGATCTAAGAAAATCCTAATTATTGGTTAATAGTTTTTAAATTGATTGCTCTTGAATCATGTATTGAGAATGGGGAGAGGTTCTCATAGCAGATGAAAAGACTGCAGACTCCAAAAGAAAGAGTCACACCATAGATAATTATTAAATGTTATGTATAAAAATCTGCAAAGAATATTATACAAAGACAAACTAACTATTAGAATCATTCACGAGTCATCATAAAATTTGTTTATCACAATAATGACTAGAGCAAAATTATTTTCTAATCCATCAACATGTACTCACTATCCATACTCTTGCTTTGTTGATATAGCAATCATTACTCACTTCATAGACATTTAATTTTTTTTCACTATTTTTTTTTTATTTTGAGAATGTTATTACAAATAATAATAAATACTTAGAAATTATTATAACTGATAATATTCAATTTAGTACTTTATTTCTTAATTATAATATATTTATTCTTGATTATCTTATTTATTTATTTTTAGTAAATTATCTTTTCAGAAATATTATTCAGAATTTTTATTTGTAAGATCAAAAGACTATTAAGAGAACTCCATTTAAAATTCAGCAGGGTTGATTATATGTTTTCTCACACTAAGAAGCACGGATACAGACACGAACACGGGGATACGACACAGTAGGATACAGAGACAACAAATTCTAAAAAACTAGGATACGGATACGACTAAAATACGACATGATAAAAAAAATTAAAAATAAAAATTATTTTTTTATAAATATTAAGTATTTTATAAAATAAAATAAAATATTTTATTTTACAAAATAAATATATATTATATTATTTTATAAAATAAAAATATTGTATTTTATTTTATAAGATAATATTTATAATTATCTTATATTATATAAAAATATATATTTTTTTATTTTATAAAATAAAAAAATTTAAATTTATTTTATAAAATTATTTTATTTTATGCCAGCCCTGCATCCCCACAGTTAGCGCCCGCTCCCTGCCTCCCCCCTCAATTCGCGCACGCCGCCCGCATCGAGTGGCCAACATCTCCGCATGGGCGACATTGGCCACTGGACGTCGGTCACTCGGCATGGATATGGAGGCTAATGCAACCATCCGATACGTCACATGGCGTATCGGATACGGATTGATCAATTATACACAACGTGACATATTAGACACGTATCCGTGCCGTGTCCAGGTGTCGGATACACGGACACGGCTGTTGGGAGCCGTGTCCGTGCTTCCTTGGTCTCACATACAGTAAAATTATCTTATTTTGGATCATTTACCTATGAATTCTCAACTAGATCATCTATTACTAAAATATATGAGAATATTTTATCTTATTTTAAAAATATTTCTACTAAAAATTGAGTTATTTCAATTAAAAAAATATAACAAAATTTTCTATCCTACATGCCAGTCTGAGATGAGTAAGAACTCGTATAATCTCATACACTCAAACGTATGAGTATCTAATAGATATACAATCAAGGACTTTAAGTATTTAATTACTTTTGTTAATAAATATTCATGACATACGTGAAGATTTTTATTTTGTGTTTGAATACATGTATTTTTTATTTTTCAAACATTTTATAAAATAATAAATAATAATATATTAAAATTAATGTTTGGACAGATTTAGTAATCACTATATGAATCATAACATTATATATTAAACTTAATTTTCTGGTACACCCCACAAAATATGATGATTAAAAGAAACATTAAATATATACTTGAGATGACTCAATCATTATTAAAATGGAGTACTTTAAAATAATTTTGGAAAAAAAAAATTAGCTATCAATTATCTCATTAACTAGATGTTATCTTGCATCATTTCCTAGCATTTTTTCTTTCATATTATATATCCTATAGAGAGATCATTTAACCTACATCCCAAAGTTTTTGGAAGTTGATACTTGTCCATAATCTCTCATCAAGATGAGAGATGTTCACAAATGACACCTAGTTCCTTGAGATGTATTTTCCTTGGATACTTTAGTATCTAAAAAGGATATATGTATTTTTTATTAAAGACTGTTGAATTTTACTAAGTATTGACATTATTATTTTTGAGTATAATTTAATTTTTAGTAAGTACTGTATATAATTTTTTTTGATTATCTATTTTGTATAAACAAATTATTTCTGTTTTAATATTTATGTGTAAGTGTAGGAAAAAAAATATTAAGAGGCCGAGAATATAACAATAGCACAATAACGAATGTCCTGCTGTCCGAGCAACTAGCTAAAGAATTTTAGGAGCAAAGTCTGGCTCATCCGAGTGATCTGACCCACTCCAGTTAATTAAACCAGAATTTATATTAAAATAAATTATATTTTTTATCTTTTTCGGGCTGATGTTTTTTGTGGTGTGGTACTGTTCATCTCTTCATCCTCTTTGTGCGATTTTATCACGACTATTTCTATGGCATAAATTGTAAGAATTCTGAATAATTTTTGATTTAATCTGTAAACACATAAACATTTTTTTTATGAATGTAGGTAGTCATGTTGAACGACTAGTGAACCACATTATTTCTTGTATTTATATTATTTCGTCTTTAATTCTGCCGTGATTAGTTTGTGGTTGTGAATTATATATCATTTATTGTTTGGCTGTTGTTCTCTTCTTCTGAATCACAATTGTGAAAGCAAAATTGTCCAACAGCAAGTTTATGAAGCATAAAAATCTAGAATATATATACAGATCTATTTTTTTCTTACTCCATATTAGTCTCACTTGAATCTTTAGCTATGAGATATATTTACTATATTGCTGCATTTGAATTTTGAACTTAATCCACTTAATGATTAAATTATTATTAAGTTATTATATGTATCAATAAATATAAAACAACTTGACCTTATAAAGAGTAAGATTACTCAAGAGAATAAGTTTTCCTCTTATCTAGAAGGTATAGAAGCCCACGAGTCAACACCAATTCAAGCTTATGATTAACTAGAAATTGGGACTATAATTTATATTAGGAAGAGGAGACATACATAGCCTACTCAAACAACGACAAATCTACTAAAGATCCAAATAATTGTATAGCTAAATTTTTTGATATTGACCTTCTAATCACATTCTAGAAAAGATAGAGTTGTCCTCAATAATTAATTTAACAGATACTACCATTTATGTGTTTTCTTTTGTATTTTATTATTATTATTTATTTTAATGATATTATGATACTAATATCTTCTTCAAAGTTATTATCTCACCCAAAAATAGCATCATGTTATTGAGAGAGATAAATACTCTTAACTTCAATGAGACCTACAAACTAATACCAAAACCTAGGATGATGTCTGTTAATTGAAAGTTTGTATTCATTATGAAGACAACTCCGAATGAGAAAATAAAATACTTTAAGATGAGACTTATCGTGAGAAGCTTCACTTAGATATTTGTTATGCACTACTAAAACACTTTGTTATTTCACTTGCTACAAACTATCACAGATGAAGGACATATCTTATAAACATAAAGATATTTTTCTTTATAATGACTTTGAGAAAGAAATGCATATAAAGAAATTACATAGGTTTTGAGAATTACAATCAAACATGATTTACAGATTACAAAAGAAACTATATTACCATAAATTATTATAAGTAATCATTTTGTTTTATGAAATGCATATTGCCTTAAATTATTAAAAAAGAAATTATTACAGATTATAAAGAAATGCATATTAAAAAATTACTGAGAGATTGATTTATGAAATTTTTATAAGTAATCATCTTGTTTGCTTTACACATGTATGTTAAAATTTTAGATTATTCTTCTGTAGGAGTTCTAATGAAATGATGATTTTACTTATTGGCAATAATATTCTAGATATGATATATAATGATATAGAGGTGTCAAACGTGCCGCCCCGGGCCGGCCCGGCACGAGGCACGGCACGCCGGCACGGGTCCGTCCCGTGCCGGTTCACGCAGGCACGCGTGGTGCTGGCGGCATGTCACGTGTGGCATGGCGTGACCCGTCCGACCGTCTGCCATCCCCTTGCCGGCTGGCAGCTGGCCCCTTCGTCCCTCCCCGGTAAAAAGACAGCGGGTAGGGTCTGATTGGACCCGACCCACGGTCCCGACTGCCGATACCCGACGGCCTTAGATCCGACCAATCCCAACGGCCAAAAAAAAAAAATTTCAAACATCACAGATTTTCAGCCGTTGGATTCGCCTCCAACGGCTAGGGGGCAGAATCCAACGGTCCTCGTGATTCTGCCCCTTAAAAATAATAAAAAAAATTCAAAAAAATAATAAAAAAAATATCTTTTTTAATAAAAAAAACTTTATTTAGCCTATAAAATCTACCCCACTCCCTATAACATTTATGATTTTCAAAAACATAAAACCTCTCAATACTTTCTCTCTCTCACATAAACCGTGCTCCGTGCATCTTTCTCTCGGGCCTCGTGATTTTGATTTCGGCTTGGATTTTCGTGAAACTCAACTTGAGTTTTGAACATCAGAGCTTCTTGCAGTGCACCTTGCACGTGACTGACCTCATTGCTTTTACCGGGTATTTTATTTTAGATTTTTATTTACTTTCTCTCTCTAAAGCTTCTCTCTCTAGAAAAACTTAGGAAAAAATAAAAAACATAAAAAATGACAAATACACCTGACACATATTTAAATTTGGAAAATGAAAATGTTGGTATTACACAGACGTCTGTGGCTGCTAAAATTTTGGTTTCTCCTGTCGTCTCAACCCAAAGTTCCAAAAAACAAAAAACTAGGAAAAACTTCTGTAGTTTGGACACATTTTAAAATCATAACACAAGTAAATATTAGGGGTGAGGAACTTGAAATGACACAGTGCAAATATTGTATGAGACTTTTAACATACAAGAGTACATGTGGGACTGGGCACCTTAAGAGGCATGCCGAAATATACACCAAAAAACATGGACCATTGGATCCTAGGCAAACCCAACTAGGCACTACATTTTTTGAGACTGGATCGAGTTCAGTCTCAAAGTTTACTCCCTTCGTATATTCCAGCGAGTTGGGTAATGACGGCATGGCGAGGCTCATCACATTGATGGGTCTTCCGATCAGATTTTCGGAAGATCCGAGGGTAGTGCGCATCATGCAGACTTATTTTCAGGCATCCTATCGTAGGATTCCTAGGTCCACATCTAGGAGTGACATACTAAAGATATATAAATTAAAAAAACAAAAAATAATTAAGGAATTTTTGGCATATAGTAGAGTGGTGTCCGTGACGTTCGATATATGGACATGTCATGATGATTCTTCTTATGCAAGTCTCACGAGTCACTATGTAGATTCTAACTGGACAATCAATAAAAAAATATTAGGATTCACTGAGATTCTTCATCATCATGATGGCCCGGCTATTTTTGAGTGTATGATGAAAATATTTAGGGAATATAAAATTCAAAATAAAATTTTTAGTGTCACTTTCGATAATGCTGCGAATAATGGAGTAGCGATCAATATGTTTGTTAGGAATATTAGAGACGCACCATTAGGAGAGATCTTTCATGTCAGATGCACGTATCATATGATTAACCTGATAGTTCAAGCGGGTATGAAGATGTGTTCCTCCGCGTTAGAAAATATACGCAATACACTCAAGTATATTTGCACTCCTCGTAGACAACAAGAGTTTGGTAGTCTTTGTTTGTCTGCGAATCTTAAGAAGAAGAAATTCCAATCGGATGTGAGACATCGTTGGAATTACACGTACCTGATGTTGGAATCATGTGTTGGATACGAACATGTGATATCCGACTACGTCAATAGTAAGAGTGACGAACTTATTATTGACGACACTGACTGGGCTTCAGGAATTTCATTTATGAAATTCCTGAAGATATTTTATGACACGACTAACATGTGTTCGTCGATTTATACGCCCACCACTTGCATTGCACTCCGGTGCATATGCAACATTAGTAGCATATTTAGGAAGTATCGAGCGGACCCGACGCTTAGCCATATGGTTGCAGAGATGGAGACCAAGTACCTGAAGTACTGGTCCACCATTCCATCTCTTTATTGCCTCGCAGCATGCATGGACCCTAGGGCTAAGGTGGAAGGGGTTGAAAATACCCTGACTTTCATTTCCTTGTCCATGAACCTGGAAGAGCCACCTGAAGGATTCATTTACGAGAAGTTGACAGACCTTTTCACATACTACGATACTAGGTATGGTGGTGGTGGTGGTGAGACTGTAATTACGGACATTGATACCTTGTTCAGAGATGACGATTATTCCATTAACCTAACGAGGGGGAAACGTAAGGGTGGACCATCACATAGGAGCGAGCTGTCTCGGTACTTAGATACCGATTACTGCTCAATCCTATCACATTCTGATAATAAGAATCTTGATTTATTACAGTGGTGGAAATCATATGAGTCCACCTATCCCGTGCTATCTAGGATGGCACGGGATCTACTGACTCCTCCGGTGTCGAGCGTAGCATCGGAGTCTGCTTTTTCTGTTGCAGTGAACGTGATTTCGGATAGGAGATCGAGATTACGTCCAGATATGGTTGAGACCTTGGCATGTTTGAAGGATTGGGAGGAATCAAGGTTTAGCATCCGTGATCGTGCTGAAGCTAGGACTGTGACAGACACTGCAGTCGCATCCACATCCACTACGATGGCGGAGGAGCTAATTGCCGATGATGATGATCCATATAATACTGATCTTGATGTTGCGGCTGATGATTCTGATGATATGCCGCTTGACGATTGATGCTCATCTGCTCTTTTTTTTCGATGTTTTTTTATTTATTTTATTTATACGCTTTGTTTGTACTTTGTACCATACGTTATGTTGAAATTTATACTTGTTTTGTTCGAACCATCGGTTTCAAAAGCATGATTGGTAATTTTTCATTTGTGTAGTTTAATTTTTTTTTAATTTTAATTTTAACTAACATAATGTATTTATTTATTTTTTTTACGATTTAAATTTTATTTAAAAAATTAATAACTTTAAATTTTAATATATAATCAATAAATTATAAATTTAAAAAAAGCTAAACTAAATTGAATTTTATAAAAAAAAAATTTCTAATATTTGTTTGTTTTATTTAATTTTAATTTTTATAATTTTTACAAAAAATTATATTTAATAATTAATACTTTATAACTATACGGTTACTTAATCAAAAAATTTACAATAAAAAAAAAATTAATCTGCCATCTGCCTGTCTGTCAGCGGTCAGCCCGTGCGGCGGTGCAGCCTCCCGGACCCCGGTGACCCAGTCCCGCGTCGCAGCTCCTGCCAGCCCGGCCGTGCCGCCTGGCCTGCATGGCCAAGGCGTGCCCGCCTATATACAAACCGTGCCGTGCCGGGCACGGTAGCACGATCGTGCTCGTGAAAAATGGGCCGTGCCGGGCCGGCCCGTTTGACACCTCTATAATGATATATGGATCGATCAACTTAAAGAACATTTCAATTACAATTTAAGATGATTGACTTTGAGAGATTAAAATATTTTATTAGTATAAGATGACTTCCCTAGGAAGATGTATTGTATAGTCACATATGAGGTATCACATGCATGAGAGCACAAGACACATCAAGATAAAAATAAATATAAGGCAAGTTTAGCTTATTTATTGGTTAGTCTCTAATTGCTTAATTGAATCCAATCAACTGTTGGATTCTATCTAGATTTTAGGTCCCAAAATAATTGATCTCCAAATTTAAAATTATTACATAAATAGTTATAACATAAAATTTTATTCATCAAACTCAAATCATAACATAATTTCATCACTTATCTTTATTTTTTTAATTTTATCAAAACTAAAAAGTATTCATTTGATAATTTTTTCTACATACTTTAGTTTTGTAATTAATGATGTTATTAAATTTAACAAAAACAAAATTGAAGGCAGAGGTGTCAAATGGGCCGGGCCGGGTAGGCTCATTTTTTTGAACACGGGCATGCTTTCGTACCGGGCCAGGCTCGGTTACTGTACCGTGCCATGCATGGCCCTGCACGATCTAAAAAATGCCAGGCCCAGCACGGCCCGCTGGCACAAAGGACCATGCCGTGCCCGCTCGGGCCTGGCCGTACGAGCCAAACCGGGACCGCGGGTCGGGTCCAATCAAACCCGACCCGCTGTCTTTTTTGCGGGAGGGGCAAAGCGAGGGGGACACAAGACGAACCCGTGCCAGTGTCTCAGGCCACGGGCACCGAGCCGTGCCGAACAAGGCACGGCTCGTGCCTTACCCGAGCACGGGCCCGGGATTTTCCCGTGACGTACCTCGTGCCGGCCCGGCCCAATTAACACCTCTAATTGAAGGTGCATGTTTTGTTAAATTTTACAAGGCATACATATTTTTTTAGCTTTATATATTATAATTTTAAAATATAAATATAGTAGATGTAAGTATAGCATTAATAATGCAATTTGTTTCTACTCTTAACTTTGTAGTTTGTATACATCAATTTAACTAATTCTAATTTAAAAATAAAAAATAGTGAATTTAATAAAAATAAAATAAATATTTTAAATAATTTTAATTTAGATAAAGATAATAATAACTCAACTAAAAAATCAGAAACAAATCTATTTCCCAATCATATATATCCACAAACGCCTAAAAAATATAAGAGTTCATATAAGAACTTTAGTTTGAACCAACTTTCATATAATCTAAAAAAAATATTAAAATATCAAAAAATATTTAGTGCAATTTAGATTTTATATAAAATTACAATTACAAAACACTTGAAACCTAAGAATGTACACTAAACAATATACTAAAATATAATGTATTAGATTTCATGCAATTCAAAATTAGGTATAGAATCATTAAAATTGAATCTACTTTAGATTAAATAACCCTATTTATTTACAATAATTAACTTACAAGAGAATGAATCACTAAGATTATTGCTAGTGTAGATTTTCTAATTAAATTGAATCTATTTTGAGTTTAGCATACTTAATATTTGATTCAGCATCAAGTGTTTGTCACAAACATATTATATCCAATTTCTTGAATAGTAAAATTAATACAATCATAATAAATAAATTAAAATGTGACAAGATTTTTCATTTAAAAATTTTTAATTTTTATTGTGATACAATGAACTTGTTTTTGTCCGTATGCACTCTTACAATTAGTTGCACATGAACCATTAATAATGTATTTAAACAATATACAAAATGACTATTCCACCTTTTTATTAAATGAAAATCTATAGGAATCATAAATATAATAAAAATCATATATATTTGCATGAACCAAACCATAATTATGAAAGGCGTGGCGTGCCTAAAGCTCAGGCGCCACCACTCTCAGAAAAAACGCCTCGCTTCAGGCGAGGCACAATTACAAAACCTACGCGTAGGTTACCAAACCGATGCTTTTTTACGATTCTGACGTGGCTAACGGGGAGGGGAGAGAAGTTGGAAGCTGAGGACGAGGAGCACATCACCGAGGCGCAGACAGTACCTAAGGTAACCTAATTCTATAATCTGTAACGGGAGGGGGGTTCAATGTATAATTTTAATTATTTTAAATACAGTAACGGGAGAGGGCAGGGGTTAGAGGGTTTAAATATATTTTTTTTATTTTAATAATAATTATTTGTTTAATATATATGCAAAATATAACAAACAAATAATTTATTTTAATTTTAAATACATAATTTTAAGAATAATAATAAATATGAAATATATAAATATGAATACTTTTTGTAGTATGTAATATTTAGTAATATATAATATGTAACTATAATAGTTTTTGTTATATAATTTATTTTAAATAAATTAATATAATATGTAAATAATGAAAATATAATGAAAATTGTATTATAGTATTGATGGAGAAAAAAAATTAGATTAAATTAATTTTGAAATAATATAGATTATTTAAAATACATAATTTTTTTTCATGCAGAATTATATAATAAAATGAATAGTAATGTTTGTAAAAAATAATGTTTGAGCATTTTTTTATTTATCTAAATTTATATTAATGGATAATATTTATATTTGTTTTTTTTTCATGCCGTATTCGTATCCTAATTTTTTGAAATTTGCCGTGTCCCCGTATCCTGCCGTGTCCGTATCCATGAAAAAGGCGAAGGAAATCATCATCAAAAGCTTTTATGGGAATGAAGAGAAATATAGAAAAATCATGAAAATCATTGATAGGAGGTGGAAGGTTCAACTTCATCGGCCTTTGCATTCAGCTGTGTATTTTTTGATTGATGAGAAGAATGGAAGATGAAGATGTCGCAGAAGATGATTTGGTGTTTGAAGGTGATGATTTAACATGGGATGATATTGCAAGAGCTAGTGGAGCTGAGGAGTTTAGGGTTTATACAAGAGCTAAACCAAGCAAAACACAAACACCAACACCAAAACCAAAGTCAAGACCATCTAGCTCTAAACATACTACTACTCTTACTTTGATTGATGAAGATGAAAAGATGATATATTCATCAGGAGAAGAAGATGAAAAGATGATCTATTCATCGGGAGAGGAAGATGAAGAATAGTAAGAGTGAAAGATTATTGATGAGGATGATATTGATGAAGACTTTCTTGATTTAGATTCAGATGTAGATAAATGAGTGTTTATTTTGTTTTGGAACTTTGAATGTTTGTTATTTTGTTTTTAAATTTTGAATATTTGGATGATGGGAGCACTATTAATATTTGATTTTTATCTTTGATGTTCTTTAGTTTATTATTAGATAAAAATTAAAGACTATATTTAGTAAAATGTATAATTTTTATGTATATTAGGCTGGGTGCGCCTCAAATAAAAAAGCTCGCGCCTCAAGTGCGCCTTGTGCCTTAAGGCCCCAAAAGGCTTTTGCGCCTCAGTGCGCCTTGCGCCTTAAATAACTATGAACCAAACACATAAACCAAAAGTTAAATTTTATAATTAATTACAAAACTTATTTAACTATAAGAAAAACAAATATTATGATTGTCGTGAACTCTTGAGTATGAGGACTAATACCATAATCATAAATGATAATTATTCTTATTTAATTAGCTAAGAATAAATACTAAGGTGATATGTCAAATAAGTATAAGCTATCAAGATATTAAAACATTAATTAATATTATACCTTGCCTCATAGTGATAAAAAAATTTAGATAGACCAAGTTTATAAAAATCATACAAATTCACATCTCATTTTATTAAAAATAATGTCATTTACTAACCTCTTTGATGTTAAATATAACATTGAAGTTAATTTTTTTTATGAATATCATTTCACATAGGAGAACAAAACTACAATCATATATTATAAAATTTTAGCATATTTTAATTGATTGTAAAGATATATGGATGATACTTCAAGCATAAAACTAAAAAAAATTACCTAATAAAATATACATTTTGGGCTTTAAAGATAAGAACCATACAAGATAACAAATAATAATCATAATATAGGATGAAAAACATTAGTTGATGTCGGATTAGTATTAACAAATTTTTTATTATTATAAACAATATTATGGATGTCCATAAACTTTCCATTAGTCTCTTAATTATTAATATTATTGTAACTCTTATTATTCATAGATTAATGTGTATTAATTGGCATGGATTAATATATATTTATTGGTTCATTTATTTGTGTATTGATGTATATATTTATTAACATATTTATATATACATTAATGTAATCATATATTAAATCCTATAAATAGGTAGCCTTTGTATATATTAAGATATAATTGAAGGAATAAGAAATCTCTCTCTTGTTTCTCTCATATCTCTCGCTCTCTTGTTCTTCTTTTCATAATACATTATCAGCATGAAACTATGTTAGATTTTCAAGAGATATATTGAAGGTATATTAGAGTATTATTATGTCGAATTTTGCAAAATTAAAATTTATAATTCTTGATATCACAGGAAAGAATTTCTTGTCATTGATACTAGATACTGAAATTCATCTAAATTCAAATGATCTTGGAAATACAATTAAAGAAAAGAATATAACATCCATTCAAGAAAAAGTCAAAGTGATGATTTTTATTCGTCGTCACCTTCATGAAGGATTGAAAACTAAATACATCACCGTAAATGATCCACTTGTTCTATGAAATAGTTTGAAGGAAATGTATGAACATCATAGAATGATAATTCTCTCAAAAGCTCACTATGACTAGATGCATTTGAGATCGCAAAATTTTAAATCTATGAGTAAGTATAACTCCGCAATATTTAGAATCAATTCTCAATTACAGTTATGTGGAAAAAAAATTACTGATGATGATATGTTGTTGAAAATATTCTCTACTTTTCATGCATCCAGTATACTCATGGAGCAGCAATATCATGAAAAAAACTTTAAGAAATATTCAAAATTAATTTCATATCTTCTTGTGACCGAACAAAACAATGAGCTTTTGATGAAAAATCATGAGATTCGTCCAACTAGTTCAGCTCCATTCCCTGAAATGAATGTGACAACATATCACACTTATAATGGAGAAAGTCGAAGTCGTTGTCATGGTTGTGGTCGTGGTCATTATCGGGGTCATGGACATGGACGTGATTGCAATAGTTACAATTACGATCAGTAATCCAAGCATGTGTAAGAATATTTAAAAAGGAGAAAATATTAAAAAGAACAACAAAAGTGATGAAAATAATAAAATAGTAACGATTGTATGCTATCGTTGCGGCATGAAAGGCCATTGGTCACGTATCTGTAGTACATCAAAATATTTGGTTGATCTCTACCAAGAATCACTGAAAAAGAAAGATAAAAAATAATAAAGAAAAATTTTATTTCTAAGGATAAGAGTGTTGATCACAACATTTATGATATTACTCATTTGAATGTTGTTGATTTCTTTATTCAGTATAAAGCGAATATTGAGCACTTGTTTAGTGATAAAAATCTCCAAAAATAAAATATTTCTCATTTATATTTATGTATTTGGGTCTACTATTATGAAAGTCATCGTACTACTGAATAATGAAAGTTATTTTTTGTTGTATTATTTTATAATTTTCTTATTATATATATTATTTTCCATGAAGAATATGAAAACTAATATGGTACGATCCTCAATTGGTGACAATGATATATGTCTCGCAGAAAATACATCAACACATATTATACTTAAGGATAAAAAAATTCTTTTCCTTTTTAATAATGCAAGGATCAGATGTGAATACAATATTGGATAGTACAAAATTAATTGAAAGCTCCAGAAGAGCTAATATATTATTACCCGAAAAAATAAAAATTCATATTAATAATGCATTATATTTTATAAAGTCTCAAAAAAATTTATTGAATTTTATAAATATTTGACGAAATGGATATCATATTGAGACAACGAATGAAGACAACACTGAGTATTTATATATTATCAACATTATCTCAGATAAGAAAAATATATTAGAAAAATTATCCACTTTTTCTTCTGGTTTGTATTATACAAACATAAGCATAATTGAGATAGTTATCATAATAAACCAAAAATTTACTGATAAAATATATTTATTATTTGGCATGACAAATTTAGACATCTTGGGTCTATAATAATGCAGAAAATCATTAAAAATACAAGTGGGCATTCACTAGAAAATCAAAAGATTTTTCTGTCTAATGAATTTTCATGTGCTGCTTGTTATCAAGGAAAGTTAATTATAAGACTATCACCAATAAAACTAAGGACAAAACCCCTTGCATTTTTGTAACGTATACAAGGTGATAATGTGGGTTGATTCATCCACCATATTGATCATTTCAATATTTTATGATTCTGATCGATACATCAATGGGGTGTTCACATATCTGTTTGTTATCAACTCGTAACCAAGTATTTGTTAGATTGCTTACTCAAATAATTCAGTTACAGACTCTATTTTTAAATTATCTAATTAAGTCAATTCATCTTGATAATGCTGAAGAATTTACTTCCCAAATTTTTAATAATTATTATATATCAATTAGAATAACTGTTAAACATCCTGTAACATATATTAATACACAAAATGATCTTACAGAATCATTTATTAAACCCCTTCAATTGATTGCAAGACCATTACTAATGAGGAGGAAGCTCCCAACTTCTGCTTGGGGCCACGCTATTTTGTATGCAGTAGCACTAATTCATATTAGACCAATAAATTATCATAAATTCTCTCATTTATAATTAGTTTTTAGACAATAACTATATATTTTCTATCTAAGAATTTTTAAGTGTGCGGTATATGCCTCAATTACTCCACTACAACACACTAAGATGAGTCCCAAAAAAGATTAAAAATACATATTGGATATGAATTTTCATTGATAATCAAATATTTAGAGCCATTAACTATAAATTTATTTACGACTCATTTTGGTAATTGTCATTTTGATTAATCAAATTTTCTAACTTAAAAGAAAGAAAATAAACAGTTAAAAAAAACTATTAGTTGAAATCAAATATCATTGTTTCATCTTGACCCTCGCACAAAAGAATATTAACTAGAAGTTCAAAAGATTATGTAAGTACATCGTACATACCAACTACAAATGCTCCAGTTAGAATTGATAAGTATGCCAATCTATTGCTAATGAACCTAAAGCATCAGTGAAACGTGATCGACTAGTTGATTCCAAAGATAAAAAATTCTCAAAAAAAAAAGATCAAAAAATCAAGTTGAGAAATTGATGGCTCTAGAAGAGTACCAAGTTATAATTTCAGAAAAAATCTAGATGCCTAAAATTTGTGACAATCAAGAGATCGCAATATACTATGTCACAACTAGCCAAAAGTGAAATCAAAATAAAATCAACATCGATGAAATATTTACATATAATATGACACTCAATATTGTTAATGACAATAAGAACCTTGAGTCAAAGTCTGTCGAGGAATATAGACAGAGAGATGATTAACCAAAATAAAAAGATATAATTAATGCAAAATTAAATTCTCTTACAAAATACGAAATTTTTAGCCTTATTATACATACACCTAATTGTGTCAAACCTATAGGATACAAATAGGTATCTGTACAAAAATGAGACACGACAAATAAAATTATCAAATATAAGACGCGATTAGTTGTATAAAAATTCTCTCAAAGACATATCATGATTATGAAGAAATGTATTCCCCCGTAGTAAATGCAACTACTTTTCAATATTTAATTAGTCTAATAATACATGAAAAACTTGATATGTGTTTAATGAATATTGTTATGATTTATTTATATGGATCACTTGACAGTGATATTTACATTAAAATCCTAGAATAATTAAAATTACATACAACACATAATTCAGGTCCTCGAAAACTTTATTTGATAAAATTATGCAAATCTCTATATGAGTTGAAATAATTTAGATGCATACAGTATAATTGTCTTAGTAAATATTTATTGCGAAAAGGATATAAAAATGATCACCTTTGCCCATATGTATGTTTTAAGAGATCTGGATCTGAATTTGTTATAATTGTAGTTTATATTGATGAATTGGATATTTATTGAAACTACGAATAAACTTTCAGAAGGAGTAGGTAACTTAAAAAAAAATTTGAGATGAAAAGTTTTGAAAAAGCATAACTTTTCCTTGATTCGTAGATTAAACACTTAGAGAAATAAATTTTTGTTTATCAATCAGCTTATATATCAAAAGTGTTGAAATAATTCTATATGGATAATGCCTATCTATTAAGCATTCCGATGGTTGTAAGATCATTAGATGTGAATAAAGATCTTTTCCGACCTCAGATGGATGATAATAAGCTTCTTGGTCCTAAAGTAGCATATCTTAGTACTATTGGAGCACTAATGTATCTTTCAAGTTATACATGACCTAATATATCATTTTTTGTAAATTTGTTAACAAGATATAATTTTTATCCAACAAGAAAATATTAGAATAGAGTTAAACACATAGTGAGGTATCTTCGCGGAACGATGAATATGAGCCTATATTATCCCAATATACCCAAAACAAGATTAATTGATAATGCAAATACAAGATATATGTCTGACCCTCATAATGCTCGATCACGAATGAGTTATTTGTTCACATATGGTGACATAGTTATTTCATAACATTCTATGAAACAATCAATTACCACCACATCTTCTAATCATGCATAGATCTTAACAATTCATAAAGCAAGTCAAAAATATTTTTGGTTAAGATCTATAATATATCATATTTGAGAGTCAAGTGGTTTGTCTTTTAGCAAGGAGGTCCCTACAACCTTGTATGAAGATAAGGCTGCATGCATTATTCAATTAAAAAATAAATATATTAAAGAAGATATAACAAAATATATATTACCAATAAAAAATTTCACTCATGATCTACAAAAGAATGGTGATATTGATCTTCAATCAATTTATTCAACTAATAATCTAGCAAATTTATTCACCAATTCTCTACATACTACAACATTTGAAAGGCTAGTTCATAATATTAGAATACGCAAACTCAATGATTTAACATGATATTTTATACTGTACTCTTTTATTCTTCACCATGATTTTGTCTCGTTGGATTTTCCTAGTATGATTTTTAATGAGACAGTATCATGGACATCCAAATGAGAGTATTATGAATACTATTATAAATGTTCATAAACTCTATTAATCTCTTAAATATTAATGTGTATTAATTGACATAGATTAATATGTATTAATTGACATAGATTAATATGTATTAATTGGTACTATTATTTGTGTATTGATATATATATTCAATGACTTATTTATATACACATTAATGTATTCATGTATTAAACCCTATAAATAGGGAGCTTTTGTATAAATCAGGATATACTTAAAGGAATAAAAAATCACTCTTCTGTTTCTCATATATTTTTTACTCTCTTGTCCTTATTATGAATATCATTTCACATAACAGAACAAAACTACAATCTTATATTATAAAAATTTTAGCATATTTTAAATGATTGCGAAGATATATGGATGATACTTCAAGCATAAAACTAAAAAAAAATTACCTAATAAAATATAAATTTTGGGCTATAAAGATCAGAACCATACAAGATAACAAATAATAATCATAATACAGGATGAAGAACATTAGTTGATGTCGAATTATTATTAACAAATTTCATTGATATGATTTATGTTTTTTTTAGAATTTCATGTATTATATATAAAATATATTGTATATGAAATGGAATGCACACAAGTGCATCACGCTAGCCTAGAGGCCTTGGGCTCTTAGGCATTAGCCTATACTATACCAAACTTATGCTAAAATGGGATTGGTGCAATCTAGGCTAGCATTGAACTAGGCTAACCTGTACTACACCCAAACTAGCCTAGCTTCGACACTTGTTGATTCATGCATGACCCATCCCATATTGAATTGGATGATGACTTGATATTATCCAACATGATTGTACTCAACACGACTCAAGTTGCTAGCGAGCCACCAGACAATGGTAGGATGTGCTTTTTATTAGGCGTGCCAAAAAAAGACATGTTGACCCAACACACTCCATTAGACACCTCTAGTATCTACTCAATTATATTATATTCATGGTCTCTAAAAGAAAACTCACTTCCAAGATTTTTTTTTTCACATATTTAAAAATTCAAAAAACTACATCCATATAAATTTGTGTAAGAAAATCTATGAAATAAATAAATATACTATTAGCATGAGTAAAATTAGTTTAAGATTCTAAACTAGTCTATTATTAACTTTAAAATAAGTAAATTTTTCTATGATTTCACTGCATCTAAAAGTATGAAGTATGAAGTGTTGGTACATGTGAATATGTCTCCACTCAGATCAAATAGTAAGTTGACTAGTATACATTCCAACATGCCAAGCTCGAATAAAATACCTATGACATACCTTCACGAAAAAAAATCAGACCTAAATAAACACTTATAATACCCAAAAAACATATAAAACACTAAAAAATCTTTCATCAAAAACTAAATATATAAGAACAACTTCAATTAAAATATGTACATCAAATCATCAATAATAATAATAATAATATCACTAACATATATCACTAGCATCACATCTCTAAAAGTCAAAAATGATAATTGCTTAATAAACACAATTCAATCACTTCCTAAGAAATTGATTCGGGCCATCAAAAATTTTTCATAGTTTATAAACCATACATACACTCTCTGAAACAATAAAATATAGAAACCAATACATAAATAGGTTTTCCTCAAAAATACCATAAAAAAAATAATTTTCTCATTTAACTGATAAATAATCCATATGTGATAAATAAAAATAAAAAATAATAATATAATAGTGATCATCTTGACCATAAGAAAAACAGTATCCTAATAATTTACATCACACGACTAAGTAAACCTTTTCATCATCCATCTAAACATAAGTCAATTAACCTTTCATTCAAGACTAGACTTTATCAAATAAAACCACTTAGATCCTATTACAAGCTTATGTAAAGATTTTAAAATAAAATTTCATATGTTGTTTAAATAGATTATACTTAGTTTATCCAACATAATTTATCATTATCTTAGATAATTAAGTATCTCAAAAAAAATATCTGAAATTTTATAACTAACAAAAAAAGAGAATTAAAATATAATACTAAAATAAGAATAAAATGTAAATGTGACCAAATATTCTAAGTGTATCATATCCTTAATTCATCATATAGAGCAATTAAAAATACTAAGTCAATGCTCTGAAATGAATAAGCTAGCATAATAAATGGCTTAATTCTAAGTGTAGAATATTCTAAGTATATCCAACTGGTAGACATCTCTAGATTAGAATTATCAAGTTTCTCAACTTTAATCACCTCATGAAAAGATTTATACCTAGTGTATTGTGAGGAGGAATTCTTACTAAACTTTATCCTCGCACCAATAAGATTCTCAAAATAACTATAGTCCAGTGAGGCATCAAGTGATATATTACCACTCTCCTTAAGACTAAATGTAGTAGTAGTATTAGGTATAGGAACATGTTAAATTATCACTCTATGAGTGATTACACTATCAACTAGCTCTCATATAGAATCTATCAATATGATAATTAAAATTGCATCTCTTGAATTGAGTCATTGAAAATGAACTTACAGTCAAAGAATATTATTTTCTCACTATATTAATCCTACTAGTCTTCATTGAGTAATAGTTATTCCTCATCTAAGTAATGAAGTACTCATTGAATATATATTTGATGATATATACAATCATTTTTATCTACCAAAAAAGAAATCCTCAATAAAAACAGTCAAATTTTAAATACAGAATGAAATAATCTCTCTTAATATAAGTTAATACCACCTATTTCTAAAAATGTTTAAGAATACTTCAATACAATAGAAATGACCTAATTATTTTAATTAAATATTAATTCTTTTTTTTATCTATTATATTATGTGCAGAAGAGTCAACACAACATATTTGACAACTCATTTTATGCTCTTGAAAAAGGTAGAACACTTATGTAAATCATCATATGCTTTGTAATATTTTAAATTTTATATTACATATAAATTATATTTTTATCATTTGATAGAATTTTATAAAAATAACTAAAATCTGAGATTATTCTTTAAAAATAAATAATAATGTATCTCAAGTATTATGATTAATAAATATAGCAAAATATTTTTAACTAATATAAGTCATAATTTTACACAATCACCAAATATAATGAGTGCTTAATAAAATTTTTATGATGTGTCGGATAGGAAAGTTTAGCATGATTCACTAACATGCTTAATTATCAATAAAAGTCACCCATTTATGTTTTATTTTATAATTTTAGTTTATCCAATGACAAATATTCTAATTTAGAATGCAAAACAAGTAGATCAATAATAATAAATCACCTAAAAAAATTTCTAATGGTAGAAAAAATAAGTGTTATTTATCTTGCTCAATCCTTAAGAGAGTAATTATCATCATTTTCCAATCTTGCATAAAAATATGAAAAAAAAAACAAAAAATCACAATTCTATTATTTAGAAAAAGAAAAAACTGAAAATAAATTATGATAAAACTCATATACAAAGGAACTCACGTAAAAAAATAAACTTGACTTAATGTTTTCATGTCGTTTATCCATATTACAACACCAATGGGCATTGTGTAAATAAATTCTAGGTTCAACAAACAAGAAAAATAAAGTATAATTACTTATGACACAAGTGTTGATTACTAAGTATATGACACAAGAGTGCATAGTAAGTCAAATAAAATAAACATCAATAAAAATACTTCCACCGTATCTAATAGTTCCCAAGAAAAAAATTTGAAATACTCATCCTAAATTAACATAATAGATAAGTGTACACATAGATGATCTAGTTTAAGTAGATCTAATAGGATGTTATACAATTCTGAATTCCGAAACATCATTCATAACTCAAGATAGATAGTGTCTCTCTCTCACATAAAAATAATTCATTCTTTCCTCTAGAAGTACTCTTCCTGGTTCTCTAACTGCCACCATACAAAGTCCAACACCCTAGAGAGATATAGTGCGACTTCAATAAAAATATGAGTGGTGCACATGATGTTGTAGAACAATATGGTATAAAATTGGCGTGTGTGTGTGTTGTGTTGTGCAATGATGTGACATGGTGTGTGTACTAGCATCTTTTTATAACAATTAGTGCCTAAGTGTGTGCAATGATGTGGAATGGTGTGTCAACCGTGAACATCTTTTTATATCATTACATGCAATAGTGTGTGTGACTAAATGACAAAGTGCTATGGTGTGGAGTGAATTATATTGTGCAACATTGTCTGTGACAGTGTGGTGCAATGTGTTTGAAAGTGTGGTGTGATTGTATATGGTGTAGGTGAATGCAGTGTGGTGTGAATAATACGTGTATTGTGCAACAAGTTTTTTTACAAAAGTTCCCTGGTGAAGTGTAATGTTGTGGCGTAATGTAATACATGAGTAACAGTGTGGTGAATGTGTGATAGTGTGATGCACATATGACAATGTGGTGTGAACTTATTGGGATATTTTTATAAAAAAATAAAAATCTCAATTATTACCATATGAGAAATAAGACATAAAATCTATACATAACGAAATGGAGTTTAAATGTGTTTTTTAGTAAAAAGAAACATGATTATCTAACAGAGGAGTACTAGCAATTAGATTAATGTGGTCTGGTTATTGAATAATTTTCTATTTTTGATTACATTATGGTAATTCATTGAGCAATAATATCTTCAATTTCTATATATTACCCTACAAGCAACATGTCATGTGAACTTAAATCATTTTTATATTCATCCAAATTTTCTCAAATATATTGTGTAATCCTAATTAATGGGAAAATACTACCCACTTTAGTTGATTGACACAATTAAATAAAATTTTAGTACTTCCAATATGGATAGCCATAAAGCCACAACATTTTAGTAATTCCAATATGAGACAGAGCATTATCTTGACATAACATTGCTTTCCCTTAATTTTGTGGGGATTCCAAAGCCAAATCCTAAGCAAACATGTTTTTCCTCTCATATCAAAGATTTATCATTGGAAATTCATTACATGTATGGACATAGTAGACAAAGAATTGTGGAGAGATATTTCATAATGTTTATCTCGGGAACATAAAGAGACATGACATGACACAGTCATAGTACAAGCAAAAGCATGAAATATATTCAAGAATTATTTCTAGAGATATCTTATAGTACGATGCACACATTATAGGAAGAGTAAATGTGTCGGAAAGAATTATTAAGAATTATTTCTATAGAAAAAACTTTGGACATTTCAGATTGTTTATTGAGATAGTGCAATTATTAAATCTATTCAAGGGTCACCATTGAGATCCTTTTGTACAACTCTTGCTAAATAAAAATATGCAAATTTTCTTACTGGGCAAGTAATAATAAATATTTCTCATCATTTATGTATTATATACTATACCACTCATCTTCTCACTTAATAATAATGAATAATTTACTCATTAACAAATAATCACACCAGACATAGTTACTTGCCACCCACCATTCCCCATGTTTATTCTCTGAATGTTATTATATAAACAATTATATCAACTTAATATTTTATTTCTGTTTTTTATTTATTCATTGGCATCAAAATAATCTACTTACCATGAGTGATCATTAATCATATGTTTATTTATTCTGAACTCGATCATTCATCTTTAGCTAAGTTGATAAATTTAGATCATAATATTTAATATAATTCCATATTAGATTGAGACATAAAATAAAATAATATATCAGAATTTCTTATCACGCCATCAAAACTATGTGAGTAAAAATCATTTGATCTAAAATATTCAAATGGGTAGTGAGCTAGAATATTGAGACTTAGGATGAAATGATATATTATGTCACTTTCATTAATAATTACATTCAATTTACTTAGTTTATATTTTTTGAAATAGATATCAATTTTTTTTATTTTATAAAATAAACAAAAACTAATTTAATAAAATATATTAAAAAATATAAAAAAATAACAATACTTCAACATATATATTTGATACTTTAAGAACTTATTATACTGATGATGAGATTATTCAGACCTTTTGTGCTAATACACTCCTACAAAACAGTGTTGAACAAAAATACTATTTAGAGAAGAGAACTAAAATACTTATGTATGGAAAGATGTGTTTAAAGACATCATTTGAATGATATAATTTTAATAATAAATTACCTAACCAATCAAATTTATTCCATGAGATTTCCTATTATGTGTTTTTTCAAGTTTTGTATCTAGAAGAAAAATTATTTATTTATCTACAACAAATTTTGAAAGCACTTAATTTGCATAGAATCTTTTTATGATGTGATAAAATGACACAAAAGACAATAAAACATATATTTATTAGTTATTTCAGTACCCCAAAAAATATATATATTATCCCCATAAGATTGATTGAGTAGTAGTTAGTTATAACATTATTCTTTTCAGCAGGATTTTTTTTTAAGAAGTATAAATCAAGTAGAGATTCAAACATGACATGTAAATGTTTTATTCTTCATTACTCTTCTAAAATCTTATTTAGGCTTCCAATTATGAGAGGTTATCACCTCACAAATACTTCTTAACTTATTAAATCATATTATAATAATTATTTTCTCAAATAATAATATGTGCCAACAAATACATAAAAAGTAAATACTAGTAGACATAGAGAGGTTTTGTGCGAAAATTATTCTCCTAATACATGAGATAGTAGTAAGCAAAACTATTCAAGTCCTACCTCTAAATAAATTGGAAGATGAGAGACTTGGTCCCATAGATTTTCACGTTTATTGTATAAGAAAAGATCAAGTGCAACCTATTCAAAACCAAGGAAAATCTCCCAACAAATAGATCTCACAAATCTATTTAAGTCCAATCTTTAAATAAATTGGAAGATGAAAGACTTGATCCCATAGATTTTCATGTTGATTATAAGAGAAAAGAACAAGTGCAACCTATTCAAAACCAAAGAAAATCTCCCAACAAAGAGATCTCATAAATCGAAGTCTCACCTCTAAATAAATTAGAAGATGATAGACTTGATCTCATAGAATTTCACGTTTATTCTAAAAGAAAAGAATAAGTGCAACCTATTCAAAACCAAGAAAAATCTCCCAACAAATAGATCTCACAAATCTAAGTCCCACCTCTAAATAAATTGGAAGATGAGAGACTTGATCCCATAGATTTTCACGTTTATTATTAAAAAAAAAAAGAATAAGAACAACCTATTCAAAACCAAAAAAATTCTCCCGACAAATAGATCTCACGAATCTATTAAAGTCCCACCTCTAAATAAATTGGAAGATGAAAGACTTGATCGTATGGATTTTCACGTTTATTCTAAAAGAAAAAAACAAGTACAACTAATTCAAAACCAAGGAAAATCTCCTGACAAATAGATCTCACAATTAACTATTCTAATCTTTATATAATGATTGCTCTATAAAAAAAAAAAAAACAATTGAATTTAACATTATATTTCACGAATTTTATTTACTCAAATCTCTCTTTTTCTACATATTTTATTGTTTCTCTTGATTGTATTAGAATAATCATGTCTTCTTCTAAGATAATATTTCATCTAAAATAATATCAAACTATGATAAAAAATAAATAAATATATTCTGCTCTAATGAAACTTGAAAATTAGAGCCTTGACATCCACAAATATTTTATATTAATTGCGTGGTTGTAGTCGTGGTGAAACCTAGTGATATTGCTCATATGTTAATAAGGTAAAATGTTGCTTATAACCTGTGTTGGCTTCTTTGAGTTAGATGCACAATAACCACGCCTTAGCTTAATCAAATTTCCATGTAAGCCAATAAGATTGGATAAACCAGAAGGATCAACAGTGAGCAAGGCCTCCCAAGTGTCATCCTCTCCAGTAAATAGAACATTAAGCCCCTGTAAGCAGAACAACTTGTGCATGACATAAATTAAATAAATGAGCATCTTGGAACAAAATTCAAACAAATAAAATTTATCCTTTCTAGAAACAATACCGGAGTAGAGCCTTGCAAACCAATTCGAGCTGCAAAAAGCCCACATGGTTGAAATGTCCTCCGATGCCAAACCTATAAACCACATGAATAGAGAAGGAAAGAGTGCTTCAGAATAAACTAAATCAAAAATGCTTGAAAAAGCAATAAATCATAAAACCACAAAGCTTATAATTTCCATGTTTATCACATTTAATCCATGTTAGTAAACCACATTTGTAAATAATGAACAAACTCTAAATAACTGATATCAGCAATCCTGCATATTTTACAAATATCCACTCACCACCTAGACATGCTTAATCAAGATTTATTTAGAAGCAATCAGATAAATACATAATCTTCATCTTCATCTGATAGCTTTCTTAAAAAACAACAAAAAGCAAATTTTAAAAATACCCAAGAGACCTATAAAGGAGAGGCTAACATTAACTTATTTAAATGATAACCATCATAAAAATAAATACAATTGAGTAACAGATCAGCTTCAACATATAGACTGCATTGAGATCATGAAAAAAACATATTGATGGAGGTGGAGAATATACTCAATGCACAAGGCTTCCTCTTTAACATGAGATCTAAAAGAAATTAACATCTCGATTATCTTAACTATAATATTTAGTGAGACTAAATCTAATGAGTCTTAAATCCAAGACTTATTATTATTTGACGAGAATATTTTTCAATCATACCAATACATAACATCTAACATATACATACAACATAATGGCTCTCAAGTGATTAGTTATCATAATATTATTCTCACACAAACACGTTTAATTTTGAAATTCTTATAAAATTCAATATATTTATATTTATATTATCACACACAGAAAAATATATTAATAATGCATTATTTATTTTTTTAAAGAGGTGCTGAATAAAAAAAAAGGCTTCTCATTTGAATAATCTAGTATTTTCTACCATCTATGTGTGCTAATAATTTATCACACAAACAAGCTCTCACAATACTAGTCACAAATTTCATTTATTTGTAACATGCAATTTGATAATAATTTATAACAAACCTGTTTGTGATATGCATTCTCTAATTGTTCAGAAATATCTTCGCGAAGTGGCAACCAATCACGACCCCCTTTGCATGCAAACCAATGGCCTCTTAAAACACGGCGATTCTCTCCACTCCAGTATACAGGAAAGCAATGTCTATTTACCAAATCAACCTGCAAAATGGCAGATGCAAGCATCTTTGTATCTACTTATAGCAATTTTAGAGAGACAAATACTATATTGAAAAAGATGTTGCAAAACCCAAGCACATATAAAAATGCAATCGCGTTTTCATGATTTGGCATAATACACACACACACACACATGCTTAAGTACTTTTATTAGCATAACTGATAAATAGAGAAGAGAGAAAAGGAAAAGATGAGAAAGAAAGGCCAAATAAATAGATAGGAAAAAAAAAACAACTAGGATATAACTATTTCTTGCAACCTTATATGTGTATAGCTATAATAGCTATAATAAACATCATCAATATAATAAATAGAACAAAAATAAGTAATATAACAAGTAGTATAAATATAAGTTTTATCATACACCTATAAGAAAAATTAAGTATATATAAAATACAAGATAACAAAAATAAATCTAGTTTGATGTTCTCATGTGTAATGAACTTAAAGATATCATTATTGACAATCACCGAATCATTTGTATCAGCAGAACAAGTAAAAAAAGAGAATGCTTAAGACATGAACCTTTTCTCTAAAACTTATTAATCACAAATCAAAAGTAAGTACACATGAAGTAAAGATAATTGTACCTAAAAAATTAAAATGAGATTGTGATATATCAAAAGAAATTTTCAATATACTCTTTTCTAAAGATTGTACAGAATGCACAATGCTCCCACAAGAAAATTCTCCCTAAAAATTAAAATGAAATAATTATATTACAATTACAATATGTAACTAAATTTTATCTATGCGACTACATTTTAGATACTCCACCTTATTTTCTCATCTTGCAATCGATGCTCATCACCAAATTAATACCAAAGCTCCACAGTATATAAATTACAAATTATTTTTAAAAAAATAACATAAATTACACACACTCAATTTTAAAGTGAGAGAATTTTTGACCTTGAATTAACAAAAAAACATTTATAAAATACATGTTAAAAACTGAGGTGACAATTAATTTGAGAAGAACTTTAAAGAAATATGCATCGTAATTGTAAGGATACCATTAAAATAAATATTAACTATGGGAATGATATAAAATAAAACATTTATAATGAATATTGAAGAAATAATTTATTGAGTTTATATATTATTTATTATTGAGTTTTATTACAGTTTATAAAATTTTAACTTTGAATTAACAAAAAACATTTATAAAAAACGTGTTAAAAACTTTCTTGAGAATTAATTTGGGAAGCAATTTAAAGAAATATGTATCGTAATTGTATGGATACCATTTAAATAAATATTCACTATATGAGTGATACAAGATAAAACATTTATAATGAATATTAAAGAAATACTTTTTATTCTTGTTTAATCTATTAAATTAATTATGTAATACATATACCTAACATTAAAAAAAATTACCTATGAAGCTATCTCTAATGATTCTGACAAACATATTAATAACGATATCGTTATTTAAAATATTATTAAATGTGATATTAAAAATTTTATTTTAAATATCATATTCTTTAAAAATCATTATTATACACTCATATATGACAATACTATCATAAGAACAAAGGATCTCATATAATTTTAAAATTTTTTTTATTAGGTTTCTAAATTTAAAATTAATATATTGAACGATGAGATAATCAAATAAAATGTCATTGTGATTAACTAAATATCAGACATCACAAATACTACTCTATTAAACATGTATTATCTCCCAAACATAGTACAATAAATGAAGTGAGTCAATAAACTTGAAATTAATTTAACTTTTAAAATATCACTACTAAGTTAGATTTATTAAGATCCAGTATATCATATATTTTAGTGTATTAATTAACATATCTCTTAAGATGATCATATTTTTTCAATATGGTTTTCATTATTAAGTATGTCTAAGTTTAATTTATTTTTATTAAATTTATTAATCATTATTTTTTAAAATTTAAGACATTGAACTATAAATAAGAAAATGAGAAAATATTTTTTTTCATTTGTTAATAATTATTTTAATTTATTTATTAATGTAATAATAACTAAATAGAAAAAAATAATTATAATACAATTACAATATGTAACTTAATTTTATCTATGCAACTACATTTTAGATAATCCACCTCATTTTCTCATCTCGCAATCGATGCTCGTCACCAAATTAATACATAAGCTCCACAATATATAAATTACAAATTATTTTTAAAAAAATAACATAAAATAACACACACTCAATTTTAAAATGAGAGAATATCAAAGCAGATAAATTTATAAATTAATTATGAAAAATAAAATATATCAATACGTCATATATATATAAATATTTTTTTATTATTTTTTATTATTTTATATTAATTTGGACAAAAATTCAACAACCATCAAATTTCTAAAATTGATCTATTAGATCCTATCTGATTACACAAATATTTCCTAAAACCCCCCCTATTATACCTGACAAGATGCCAACAAGCCAAAGCATGTTGTTGTCAACTAAATGAAAGAATACAAACAAACAAAAAACTAACTAGAATGATAGCTTATTTTTAAAAAAAATTGTCATGCCATGGGCCATGCATGGCACGACAAGAGACCAATGCAACCCCAACCCAACACAACATGTGTCATGTCACGGGTCAACACAACCAAGGACCAAGTACGGCTCTGAACCATGCCGTGTCGTTAGAGATGTCAACAGGGCCGGGCCAGCCCGGCACGGTTCAGCCGTGCCTGGGCTGGCCCAACATGAAATTTCCCCTGCCTGGGCTAGTGTCGTGCCGAGGCCAACCTGACCTCGTGCCGTGCTTGGCCTGACACAGTACCGTGCAAAATTTTTTTTTTTAAATTAGGGTTACTGGGGCGCCGAAACCCTAATTTTTTTTTAAAATCAGGGTTTCAGGTGCGCCCAATTCTTAATTTTTTTTAGAATAAGGGTTTCTGGCGCGCCTTATTCCTAATTTTTCTTAGAATTAGGGTTTCGGGCGCGTCCAATTCCTAAATTTTTTTTAAAATTAGGGTTTCGGACGCGCCGAAACCAAAATTTTTTTTTAATTTAGAGTTGGCCCAACCGGGCCGAACCTAGCGAATCGTGCCACGGGCCCATGCCGGGCTGAACCCCCAAAAAACCATGCCGGGACAGGCACGGTTACTGTATCGTGCCCTGCTTGGCCAGGCACGAAAGCCCGTCGGGTCGGGCCAGGCCGGTACGGCCCGTTTGACACCTCTACGTGTCGTGCTAGATATAGTAGTGCCTCATATCTTTTAGAAGTGATTTTCAGGATACTCGAGCTTCCTAACTCACTTGACAACTCTAACAATGATATTACAAACTCCCACAAATATTTCATATTATGCAAAATGAAATAGTTGAAGTCAACTCAAACTTGATAAACTATTGCATCACAACTAAATGATAAAAGTCGATCTACAATCACTTCTTATTTTATGTCATTATTGAGTGATTCATTTATCAATTGATCTAACAAACTTTGACCAAAAAATAACATCCAAAATTTACACCTCATCCATATTAAATCAAATATTAATTCAATATAAAATCAACAAAATAAAAATTTTTACCCAAACCAAAATTCTAAATTAATATAAAAATTTATATTTTTTGCATTTAATTATTATATAAATAATATAAAAAAAATTGTGGGATATTATAATAATTATTTATATTTTTTATAATTAATTAAATAAGATATAAAATAAAATAATTAAAATTAATTAATTTATTAAAAAAATATTTACATAAACATATAATTTTAAAAACTAATATGCATAAAAAACAAAGTGATAAAAAATTATTTTACAACCATCTGGTCATGAGTTCAAATATTATTTACCATTCCTAAATTAATATTCCTAACTTAAAATATTGATTTTTATGTGAATGCAGAATCAGGGCAGGTTCCTGAAAAACCGAGCAATTCTCATTATAAAAGATTATGAGTTATATTCACAACTCATCATCTATTATAATAAAAATATCATTCACATAGACAATCAATCAAATAAAAGTCAATAACATATGTGTAATTTACCAAACGAGATAACTACCAATTAAAATTTTACAAATCAAATTCTCAATAACTACTTCTAACTATACAATATATTTCATAATCTGCAAATAACATTTCTCTAGATTGCTTTAATTCCAAAGTGGTTGCCATATATTTACCTCATCTTCAGGTATATGAATAAATATATTTTTCATATATAGCTAGTATACTTTCTAATGGTGTGAGGAAAATAAGAATATGTACTAATATCATTTTGTCAATTAAAGAATAAATTTCATGATAATTCATATCAAATATTTGTGTATCATTTAATCACAAAAATTACTTAAAAATATTATCATAAAAATAAGAACAAACATTCCCAATGATCATGATAGTAGTTCTCATGACTCATTAGAGTGGAGAGTACGTGCGTCTTTCATCAGATATAATATATTTTAAATAAGATAATACATTAAAAAAAACTTAAATATCTTAGCACAATTAAGAAAAATAAAAAAATTTAAAAAATAAATAAGATAAGAGTAAAACAAAATTTATAAAATTAAATATTGATAAAGGTGAAAAGTGGGCTGGACGACCAGGGCACAGCCCGAGTCATGGCCAAACTAAGCCATGTCTTGCCCAGCACGACATGGTCCAGAATTGTGCCTTAACCAAGGTAGTGCTGGACCAAGGCATGGCTAGTGTCATGCTAGGCCAGGCAGTGCCGGACCTCATGGCAAGCCAAGCATGACTCGAGTGTATGGCCCTAGATGTGTCAAATGGGTCGGGTAGCCCAGCCCAAAGCTCGGATCAGTTCAGGCATGTCTAACCCGTGCCAAGCAACCCTTGACACAATTCATGTCATGTCATGCCGAGAGACTTAGGTCCTCGTGACATGCCAAGCACAACCCAGGTGCATGGCACGTAGGCATGGCACAATGACACCCAATGAGCGAATACACGATAATGCCCAACAGGCGACGGTGACACGAGAGCACAATCTCTATTTCATATTCTATGTTAAGAATTATCTTAACCCAGAACATGCTCGAACCAGCCCAAACCAGGCTAATTTCAAGCCACGAGCCGTGCCGGATCTTCCCTCCAGTGATAACCATACCGTGCCTACACGACACGCAGGCCCATATTAGCCTAAAAAAATGAGCCATGTCAGGCTAGCACAACTCATTTGACACCTGTACTTGACCCACATGCATGGTAGAGTGGCACAGGTACCATGCCCTAGAACTCGAACCATGTATCAAGCACTATCCACCCAATATTTAATAAAAATTATTATTATTAAATTCATAAAAACATCCCCACCCACTGGTACATGTGACTGGTTTTTTTAATTAATCCACCACGTGATTGGTTGAGCACGTTGACATGGCATGACACATGCGCACATGGATGCACCTCCCCTGCCAGGACCTATCCCGATCAAGTCCACACCAAGGTCAAGGCCAAAGCTTCTGGACCATCAGTAAGCTTCAGCTTCTCATTCTAATGGGTGACTAATGATAAAAAAAATAAAAATATTGAAAGATTAAAGCCGTTGGATTCACGTCCAATGACTAAGATAGAAAATCTGATGGATGTTAGGTTTCTGCAATATTTAAATTTATTAAAAAATTAAAAAATTAAAATATACTTTTTTAATAAAATAATATATATAAATGATATTAGAGATTTGAGTTTTTCATTCAAATCTCTCATATTATCTCACTCTCCTCTCTCTCTCTCTCTCATCTCTCCATTCAATATTAAATTTCTCTCTCTAAAGCTAAAATTTATAATTTAGTTTTAAATTTTTTTTATAAAACTTAAATAAGGTGAATGTAGAGGACAAAAAATTCAGATGTGAGTTACAATTTTTTCTCTCCTCTGCATAACCCTATTCGGGTATTATTTCTTAATTTTAATTTAGTTTTTAAATTTTTTTTAATATTAATTAATTTTAAATTTAGAAATTAAAATATAATTCATAAACTAAAAAAAATTAAAATGATAAATAATGAATTTAATGATAATAAAAATAATTATTATTAATGATACCCCCATTAAAAAATCTGAGACCAAAATCATTTATTTTTCACATAATATCGACCCAAACTAGAGGTGTCAAACGGGCCGGGCCGGCCCGGCCCGGCACGGCACGCCGGCCCGCGTGCCTGAGTCGTGACTCGTGACCCAACCGGGCCCCGCCCCCGGTAAAAAGACCGCGGGTCGGGTCCAAACAGACCCGCCCCGCCCCGCCCCGCCTGCCCTGCCTTGCCGTGCGCCCGTGCCCTCGCGGGCCGGCACGGCACGGCACGGCCTTGCCGTGCCGCACGGCACGGCCTTGCCGTGCCCACGGGCCGTGCCGTGCCCGAATTTAAAAAACCATGCCGTGCTGGGCCGGCCCGTTTGACACCTCTAACCCAAACTCAAATATCTAAAAAACTAAAGGCTAAAAAAATATCTATAATTTAAACTCACTTTAATATAATATAAAATACAAATACTAAGAATGTTGATAAAGAAATCAATACTTACAAATATTATAACAAAATATATATATTTAAAAATGTGACTAAGTTATCTAAAAGAACATATCAATCAATATACCAAAAAAATAATACATTAGATCCTGGAAAAATCTAACTGAGCGGTAGGATCTTTAAGATTGGATATAGTTTAACTTTTATATTGATCCCTTTCATATATCACAACATATTAAAGAGAAAAAACATGATCAAATTAATTACTATGATAAATCTTCTAATTAAATTTTTAAAAGATCCTAGAATAATCAGTATCATACGAACTTATTCTTAACTTATATATCATAAGATTCCTAAATTCACATATAAGAATGACATAATAAAATATTATAAATTAAAACATTAAATAAAAACTAATAAATTTAGACAATATGTGATATGATATCTAAGATGTATAATATTTGAATTAATCACAATGATACATCTTTTAAATACCTCTCATCTCACTATATAGATTCTAAATAGATAGTTAAAAAGATTTTAAATTTTTTAAAATTTTTTCAACCTCATGATGCCTCTATTATATATAAGTACAATATGAAAACCCTTAGAAATAATAATATTCAAAATAAAATATTTTGTATCATATTTAATATCATATCTAACAATAGAGTATCTATTAACATATTTTTAGGACTATTAAAAATGAACTCTTAGGAAAGATTTTTTTTTTTAAATACATGTATCACATCATTAACCTTATAGTACAAACGGATATAAGATTATTTCCACCATTTTAAAATAATATATCTCACTACAATATTTTCAGACGGTTAACAGACAACAATAATTTTAAAGTACATATTTGTCTGTGAGTCTAAAAAAAATTCAAACAGATAAAAAACACCATTGGAATTACATTATGATAGAGGTGTAAAATGAGCCGGGTCAGGCCAGCCCATTTTTTAAGAGCACGACCGTGCTTTCGTGCCAGGCCAGGCACAGCACGGTTACGGTACCGTGCCTGGTCCGGCACATTTTATAAAAGCCAGCCAAGAAATTAGGAAAATTTTTTTTTTTAATTTTATTATTTAAATTTTTATTTTAATTATATAAATTATAAAATTATATATAAAATTATAGATAATATATAATATTATAAATTTATAATATGAATATTGTTTAAATTTTATTAAATTTACAAAGTTTAATTTTTTTTTATAATGTAAAATAAAATTAATTTAAAATTTATTAGAATTATATAATAGAGTTATAAATTTTTAAATGAAAAATTAAAACAAAAAAATAAATAAATTAATAAATAATATTAACTAAATTAAAAAGTAAAAAAAACATAAGCAAACCAAATAAAAAATAACCAATCAGTCATTGGATACCGAATGTCCGAACCAAACAAATTAAAGTTTTAACGTAACGTATAAATAAATCATACAATCAATAAAAAATAAACCATCAAAATCATAAAATAGTAGATCATCATCAATCGTCAATCGGCATATCATAAGTATCATCAGCCACAACATCAAAATCAGTATCATATGAATTATCATCATTAGCAATCAACTCCTCCACTATTGTAGTGGATGCGACTGTAGTCCTTGTCCCAGTCCCAGTACAGTACGATCATGAATACTAAACCTCGAATCCTCTCAATCCTTCAAACAAGCCAATCCTACCACAATATTTGGACGTAATCTCAATCTCATATCCGAAATTATATTCACTGCAACAAAAAAAGCAGACTCCGATGTTACGCTCAACACCAGCGGAGTCAGTAGATCCCGTGCATCCTAGATAGCACGAAAAAGATAAACTCATATGATTTCCACCACTGTAATATATCAAGATTCTTAGTATCAGAATGTAATAGGATTGAGTAATAATCGGTATCTAAGTACCGAGAAAACTCGCTCCTATGTGATGGTTCACCCATACGTTTCCCCCTCGCTAGCTAAATGAAAAAATCATCTCTGAACAAGGTATCCATGTCTGTAATCACAGTCTCACTACTACCATCATCATATCTAGTATCTTTGTATGTAAACAGGTCAGTCAATTTCTCGTAAATGAACCCTTCATGTGGCTCTTCCAGATTCATACACAAGGAAATATAAATCAGGATGTTTTATACCCCTTCCACCTTAACCCTAGGGTTCATGCATGCAGCGAGGCAATAAAGAGATGGAACAGTAGACCAATACTTTAAGTAGTTGGTTTTCATCTCTGCAATCATATGGCTAAGTGTCGGGTCAGATCAATACTTCTTAAATATGCTACTAATATTGCATATGCACCAGGGTATAATAAAAGTCATGGGCGTATAAACTAACAAACACATGTTCGTCGTGTCATAAAAAATATTTAAGAATTTCATTTATGAAATTCATGAAACTCAGTCAGTGTCGTCAATAATAAGTTCGTTACTCTAACTATTGACGTAATCGGATATCACGTGTTTGTATCCAATACATGATTCTAACATCGGGTACGTGTAATTCCAACGATGTCTCACATCCAATTGAAATTTCTTCTTCTTAAGATTCGCAGACAAATAGAGACTATCAAACTCTTGCTGTCTGCAAGGAGTGCAAATATATTTTAGTACATTACATATATTTTCCAACGCGGAAGAACATACATTCATACCCGCTTGAACAATCAGGTTAATCACGTGACACATGCATCTGACATGAAAAATCTCTCCTAATGATGCATCTCTAATATTTCTAACAGACATGTTAATCGCTACTCCATTA
The DNA here is from genome assembly GCA_029783825.1 of Sapria himalayana. Classification (NCBI taxonomy): domain Eukaryota; kingdom Viridiplantae; phylum Streptophyta; class Magnoliopsida; order Malpighiales; family Rafflesiaceae; genus Sapria; species Sapria himalayana. The sequence goes on along the minus strand of JAREIK010003611.1, from coordinate 605,622 downwards.
TTAGATACATTATCAAATGTGATACTAAAAATTTTATTTTAAATTTTATATTCCCTAAAGATTTTCATCATACACTCAAAAATGGTCAGGCCATCATGAGAATGAAGAATCTCAGAGAATCCTAAAATTTTTTTATTCATCGTCCAGTTAGAATCTACATAGTGACTGATGAGACATGCATAAGATGATTCATCATGACTTATCCAGATATCAGACATCACGGACATCACTCCACTATATGTCATAAATTCTTTAATTATTTTTATTTTTCTAATTTATACAATTTTAGTATGTCATTCCTAGATGTAGACTTAAAATTCTTACAATAAGCAGGCTAAAAATATGTCTGCATGATACACACAACCCTTGGATCTTCTGAAAATCTAAAGACCCATCAATGTGATAAGTCTAAACATGTCGTCCCTACCCAACTCGCTGGAGTATATGAAGGGAGTAAACTTTAAAACTGAACTCAATCCAGTCTTAAAAAATACAGTGACAAGTTGGGTTTGTCTAGGATCTAATGGATCATATTTTTTGGTGCATTATTCGGCATGACTCTTAAGGTGCTCAGTTCCAAATGAACTCTTACATTTTAAAAGTCTCATACAATATTTGCATTGTGACATTTTTTCTTCCTCACCCCTAATATTTTTATTTTATTATATTAAAATGAGTCCGAACTACAGAAGTCATCCTAATTTTTTGTTTTTTAGAAGTTTAGGTTGAGACGACTGAAAAAACAAAAGTTTCAACAGCCTCAGACCTCTATATAATATTTTTTATTTTCTAAATTTAAATATGTTTCATTAGTATTTGTCATTTTTTAGGATTTTTCATAATCAAGACAATTATTTAGAGACTAGAGGATATATATAAAATTTATCTATTTTAGGTTTAGAGAGAGAGACTAGAGAGATAGAGAGAGAGAGAAAGTAAAAAAACTTAAAATAAATTACCCAGTCAAGAAATGAGGTTGATCACGTGCACGGTGCATCAAAATCTAGCTCAAAATTCAAAATTCAAGTTGAGATTCCCAAAAAGCCAAGCCAAATGATGAAATCCCAACTTTTTGAGTCCTGAGAGAGACGCACGATTTTTTAGAGAAAAAATATGAGATTTGAGAGAAAAAATATTTATAAAAAACATAAATATTATAGAGAGAGGATGTGAGATTTATAGATTAAGAAAATAATTTTTTATAGTCATTTTTTTGAATTTTTTAGGGAGCAGAATCATGATGACCATTGGATTCTGCCCCCTAGCCGTTGGAGGCGAGATCCAACAACAACAATTTAAATTTTTTTTAATCAGGGTTGGCTCAAGGGACCACGGGTAGGATCTGATTGGACCCGACCTACGGTCTATTTTGCTGGAAGGCCAAAGGGGTCCCAGTTGGCCTCGGCACGGGCCACCGAGCAGTAATGGTGCACCCGTGCTGATGTGTCGTGCCACGGGCCACCGAACCATGCTGGGCCAAGCACGACACGAGGCCCAGTTAGCCTCGGCACAACACGGCACGGGTCGTGCCTTACCCAAACATAGCATGAGCCCAAGCACGAGATTTTCCCATGCGGGGCCTGCCCAAGCACGGCCGAACCATGCCTTGCCTCGTGCCTGGCCAGCCCAACCCAGTTGACACCTCTACATTATGGTGTCAAATGGGCCGGCCCAGCATGACCCAGCCCAATTTTAGGCCGCCCAACTAACTATAGTGCCAGGCTAGGCATGGCACGATACAATAATCATGTCGTGTCTAGCCCTACACAAACTCGCGGCCCAAAAACTACCGGGTTCGACACAGTTCAAGTCAAACAAAACCCTAATTTTTTAAAAAAATTAGGATTTCAATAGCACACCACCACGTGGCCGCGAGTCTTCGCCCTTTCGAGGCTCGGCAAGCCTCGCATGTTGGCATTAGCTCGTATTGACCACATTCAGTGCGTGGTCATGCGTGTTGTGCCCACATACAGGCATGGCATGACGAGCTGGGGCACGACACTGTAGCGTGCTATGACGGGCATGGGCATGGCATTGTAGCATGCCATGCCATGCCAGTACCAAACTAAGTCGACCCAACCCATTTGACACCTCTAGAATTATACTTATCTAATATTAAAATTATATATTAAATACAAACACATAATATTCAACTACATTAATAATAAAAATAATAAATTTATTATTAACGATAGATATTAAGTTATATAAATTTCATTAAATAAATTCCTAAAAATTTTTTATAACACGATAAACTTGTGTTCATCAATTTACACTCCTACCACTTGTATTACACCCAAATACATATGCAATATTAATAACATATTTGAGAAAATTAGAGATTATCTAATATTTAATGACATGACTATTAAAATAGAAACTAAATACTTATAGACTTATTATTTAATTATTTGTATGAATCATAAAGATAAAATAAAATAAGTAGAAAATATTTTGATATAAATATCCATATACATAAACCAATAACATCAACCTAAATAATTTATTTACAAAAATTGAGTGAATTATTTATATTTTACGATACTAGATATAATAATAATTATAATAAAGAATCGAGTACAATCATGAAAATATTAGGAAACAATAACTTCTCCATCCAAATAACAAGAAAAAATTAATGAGGTGGACCTTCAAATAAGAACGATCTATCTTAATACCTAAAGATTAATTACTACTCAATTTTATCATATAACAATAAAAAAAATATTAATATTTTATAATAATGAAAATTATATGAGTTCATATATTTCATACTATCTAAGATAGATCAATATCTATTAAACATTCAAGTAATAAGCATAGCATCGGAGTCTACTTTTTTTTATTATAATCAATATTATTTCAGATAAAAAATTAAGATGATAAACAAATATTATTGAGACACCAACATGCATAAAAATTAGGAGAATATGAGGTTAAACATAAAAGATAATGCTTGAACAGGGATGAATGAGTTATTAACAGATTATAACTCATAGATTGAATTGAATTAAATTAGACGATGATTGATAGATATTTTTTTTCATATTTTTGAAAATAAAAATTTATCTTTTATGTTAATTTTATTTTTTGTGAAATAAATAAATAATATAATATCATAACTCATAATGAATAACTTAAAATTTTAAATTAAAAAAAATAAAATCATTATATCACAAACAATGACTAATCCACTAGTCTTGCAACCTTCAAGCATGACCCATGCCAACTCAACATGGCTCGATACGACAAGGCATGACCAATCTTCGATTATGCCCAAACTCGAGCTAGTCAAGCTATGTAGGGCCATCCATAATCAAGTCGTGTCATGCTTGTGCCTAGTATGACAAGGTGGCTCAACTGTGCCACCAAAAAATGAGTCATACTAGAATGGCACAACTCATCCCATTTGAAACCTCTATGTTGAATACAACTCTTGTACCCCATTATGAAAAGCAATTAAAAGTAAAAAATAATAGAATAATCTACCAAATCATCAAGCTTATTTGTAGACTCATCTCTAGTCTAAATAAGATAGCCATGTTTCTATCTCCAAGTAAAAACTCTAAGTTATTAATGATAAAATCTCCTAGGTTAGACTCCATAAAAACTCTTGAATAACTCCAACAATTATCATCTCACTCTTATTATTACATGACACTCCAAATTTCATCTCTAAAAATAAAATCCAACTTATGGGAAATGGATTGTACCTAGCTTCCATTTTTTGGAACCATGTCAACATGGCATAGTGACATGCCTAGGCCTAAAAAAATGGATTGGCAAAGTATGGTAAGGACCCATGAATAATCCATGCTAAAAATAATATTTATCATGTCTCTATATGGATCCGTGAATGGCAGATAAATTGTACCTAACTGCTATTTTTTGATATTGTGTCGACACTACATGAAAATATCCCTAGGCTTTAAAAAAATAAATCATGTCAGCACGACACAATAACATGCCTAGGGTTAAAAAAATAAATCATGTTTGCCAAGCATGCATGGGGTTAAAGAAATAAATTGTGTTAGCCCAACACAACTCATTTTACACCACAACATATAGTGGAGGTACAACTATTGTTTGCATATTACTTTAAACAAAAAAAACAACTTATAAAATAAGACATACTTAACCTAGCTTTGATATAAAGTTAAATTAACAAAGTATAACAAATAATAACAATCAATACAAGATATCACACTCAAATATTCATATCTATTAAGCAAAAATAATTGTTACAACTCACACATTGAGTATTTCTATCATAAATATAACATACATAAAATAACTAAGTAAAAATAACATCAAAACTCAAACTAGATCTAATTGGATTTTACATAGATTGATGAACATGAGTACCAATTCAAAAGTAAGGTTGTGAGATTACTAGATCATTTTGAAAATCATGTTGTGACGTAATGAACTTTTAACAATGATAATTTTTTGTATAACTTATAATTCAACAAGTATTGCACAGGAGCATGAATAAAATAAGTTTAATCAATTTCATCCAAAAAGGAAAAAAAAATCCTGCCTATAATAATATTGAATAGTTTGATTTTCACCATTTACAATAAGAAACTAGAACTAAATAATGATTTATCCAATGATGACAAGTGAATAGCTAACTCATATGATAAAAAATATTGATGATGATAAGCGACATAGATTGAATATTGATGAGAGATTAGTATGCAATATTAACTAAAATATTATATTCCTAATTTTTTATTTGAGATATATAATTGATAGATGCAAATGGAATCCTGCACTATATTTAAATTTCTAGCATAATGTAATCTTTATGGCTTTTCTTTTACAATTACATAGCTATTTTTTTACATTTTATAAATTACATCATATGAAAGTCAACTTGATGATAATGATTGAATGGTAATGTGGTATCAATACTTTTTTTTTAGCCAATGATTATGCTCATTAGTGGCTTAACAATCGACATATTCTTTAAAACGTTACTTGGGAGTGAGACTATGGGTTCAGATATGCCAAGCCATGTCAGACAAGTTTGAAAAAAGTGTTACACAGGTCAGGCAGGATCCATGCACGTGAACCAGTCAAACCATTAGTTCTTAAAGACTCAATTGACATAGCACTCTCTGGCCATACAGACTTAAAGTTGTATATTATAGTGATAAGGATTACAATTTAAAACATAATTGTGAAAAAAGGATACCTCGTATAGGCCTCCCTTCACAGGCACACCTACTCTTTCTTCTCCCACTTCGCATGGTTGAGCTATAGAAGCTCCTTTCAGAGAAGAACTATCTTTTTGTTTATCCAACTCATGAACCGAATTGTGCTGACCCTTCGGTCCTTCACTACATTCTGCATACTCTTTCCACCAAATTGAAAGCAACTCATCTTCCCTCTGCAGATTCATGCTTGAAAAATTACAAAGAGAACAAGTAAAGCGGACAAGAGCAACCAAGAGAGTGTTCAGAAAACTAGAGTACCCAAAAAGACCTGTAAGAAGGACGCCTCTATTGCTAATGAATCCCTGATACCGAAACGAAAAAAGGCACCCTTCCCCACTATCTCAGTGCGAGGTACAGAGGGCGCCAGCTCTGCAAAGATGCAAACACCCAGAATCAAGAGCATTTTTATTACCATATCTTCTAACAGAGGAACGATCAAAATCTAATTTAGGATCAACGAAACTGCACGTGATA